>PVJL010002384.1:129196-201526 GCA_004026885.1 Lyroderma lyra | reverse complement strand
AAAAAAAAAAAAAAAAAAAAAAAAAAAAAAAATTACATCTGAACTTTTTATTTGAAAAGAAAATTGGTCACATCAGTATGCCATAATTCTGAAAGGGGGACTGGACCATCAGTGAATTTCAAACAATCATCAGTTTCAGAGCTGCAGGAAGAACGTAAGAAAGGCTGACAAAGGCTCAGGCAGGTTTTATAGATGTAAAATATTTTATTTGTAAATGGTGATCTTCTAAATCTGTGTCCACAAATTCCAAAACCCATAACACTCTGTATACTTCAAAAAATTCAATTTTGCCAACATTAGATAACTATCATACAGAAAACAAAACAAAAACCCGGTAGGACAAATACTGGTAGGATGTCAGAATATTGTACAAGAGAAGAAAAATATTCAAGAAACAAATTTCATACAGCTATTTATCAAGAGAAAAATATATACAATTGATTTATTCTGTAAGATAAAAATACATCATGCCATATACATTACAAGTTCAGAACTGCATCACTGAATATACTGACAGTTTACAGTCCACTTGAATTGTGCACACAAAAACTTCATCTTATACTTAGCCTGTGAAGTGTCAGTACCAGAATTTTAAGTACAAAATAAAAAGATAACCTGGTTCAAAATGCTGATTAAATTTCTACAAGCAAACACAAAACAGTGTTTTTTTTTTTTAATTAAAGAAATGTAAACAAACAGTTCATACAAACACATTTTAAAATTACATCTTCCAAAACCCTATTGCTGGAGTCCTGCAGCTTGCAAGCATAGTCATGTCTCTCCTTTTCTTTTTCAAATATTTGTGTTAAATAGAAGGCTAGGAAGTTAGATCTGGGATCCTGATACATGATCCTAGTATGTTTACATGATTCTTTGTGGCTTGAAACGAAGCTCTAATCAAAACTACTTTTGCTGAAGAAAATTCAGCTTCCATTTGGATGTATTTTTAAGCAGTTATTCACAGTTATCACAAATTGTAAGCACAAAAAAACCTGACTGAAGAAGTAGGGATGCAACAGTATAATATGAAAAAATTAGTTTAAATTACCAAAACAGCTAGAAAAGTTGTAGTCATGGCATACACTCTGTTCTGTCAGAAGTAAGGTGTATAAAACAATGAAGTACAACTATACTGTAGTTCCCCAAACCCTGAACACTCGGTTCATGTTTTGGCTGTTCCAGAATCACCACGAATATGAATCGCACAGTTATACTGTGACATCCCTGCGAACATTTCAGAAGTTTCATAAGCACCGAGCTGCCGCAGAGCCTGGGAACATTTGGTCAATAACTATTTTTATACTGTATTTTCTTTCTCAAAATATTTACATATTTGTACAAAGTAACAGGGTTTGTTAGTTCTGCAGGTAACAGCAGCAGCTTGGCTTTCTTCTAACTTTTATTTAAAAATAGCTTCATTCACTTATTCAATAATAAATACAAAAAGTTTCTCTTATTTTACAGAAATCAAAAACTACAATAAACTGACTCATGGAATCAAGTATTTAAATGTATTTTAGTGCAAGTTATTATCCCTTAGCTCTATCCCTAAGGAAGTCATTTCAGTACATTCCTTGTTCAGTGGTGTCTACTTTATTAAAAAAACTTTAAATTAGAGGGCCTGCCCCTTTTTCAAATAAGGCTGTGGCCAGCACTTTGGACATCTCCCTTTCGCTGGTGATTTCAGTCTTACATTCATAGGAAGGCCCCTGCCCCGGGGCAGGGCAGCCATCGGCTCTTTGCCCCAGTAAAAGTTTCTCCTTAGTGAAACTAAAACAACAAAACAAACCCACCCACAAAAAGAAAAAAGAAAGAAAAAGAAACAAAACAAAAGTGCTGGACCATTCTGTAGTTCTGTTTAACCTCAGCAGCTTCAGGAAAGTTGCTTGAGTTGGCCTTCTCCTGGTGCTTCTTTAACCTAAAGGGCTGGGGAAACCAGAACTCCCAGAAGCTAGTTTTCAAAAAGTCATAAAACAAAAACAAAAATATCCTTCTGTCTGTAAAATCCAAATGGCATGTTGAATTGCTTCTTCCTAGGGACAAGCCGCCCGCTGAGACAGCAAGGAATGCATTTCAGTTCATCCACTTCCGGCAGTTCACAGCTCCACAGTGACAGGGGATCTTGTGCTGGTCGTCTTCAAAGTCAAACTTATAATCATAGCAAAGCTGCCCATGGCAAAGACACAGAGTAAGAAGGGCTGGAGAGGGAAAGCTAAAGGAGTCCCCTGCCTCCATCTACCCAGTGTTCACAACCAGCAAACAAAACAGACATTAGTTTGGGAAGACCTGCTTTGTTGAGGTTCCTTAGGACCTGGGTGGAGTGATGGGGAATCCCAAGAAGCAAAAATACTGGCCTACTACCTTCAATTGGTTTACTTGAATTCTTTGTGAGGAAATTATTTTCCCTATTTTACATAAAATGAAGTAGAGACTGAGAGAAGTTAAATGACCTCAAGAATTCTCAAGCAGCAAGAGGGCCCAGGGTCTGGTCTCCATCTGTCCCAAGGTTATGATACCCTTGGTGGTCACTGGCATTGTGCTCTGCTCCTCACATACTTGCTCTTATTTACAAGTCAAGTTATTTCAAAATGTGCAAAATGGGCCTTACGTCAGTTAATTCTTAATTTAAAAAAAAAAAAAAAAAAAAAAAAAAAAGAATTTCAAAAGGATGACCAAAGAATATAAGCATAAAGCCACACAGCTCTATTCATAGAAGGCTGGAGGCTCCAACAAAGACAAAACATTCAGGCCCCTCATCCCTCTAAACAAGGTTTCCTATGGAAGCGCATGTTGCTCAGTGGGAGCGTTCCAGCAAACACCAAATGCAGATCTAGTAATTGCTTCAATGTGTGCTGGTTACATCATGAAAGACAAAGCTGGGAATATAAACAAGGCTATGAAGGCCAATAATAACCTTAACAGGTGAAATGCTGGGCCAAAGTCACCTGTGAGACCAAAGAAACAAATGTCAAGTTCAGCATTTAGTGTTTTGGAAAAAAATAGTAAAACAGCCAAACTGAAAATCTGTTGATACAAAAAACCTGTAGGCTTCTTCCGGTCTCATTAAGTGTGAATACAGGAAATCTGGAACCATATGGTGCCCCCAAACTTGCTGCCTACAGCCTATGGTGGTCTCACTTGAGTCACAATGTTTCTAGGACTTCAAGGGGCAACAATCCCCATGATATTCATTAATCATCAGTTCAATGACAGGCTTAATCTTTAAAGAGAGGAATCCTACCAACTGTGAGCAGGTTAAGGGGAAACTGAGAACCTGGAGACAGGAAATGATGCCACATGAGTGACACAGGGGTATGGAATTCATAGAATGAAGGGTGAAGGAGACTAATCAACATTTCCAGTGTTGCCGGATGGAAGAAAAGTGTCAGATGGTGAAATGTGATGGGGCAAATTGGACCTGCCCTGAGAAGGCTTTTAGTAATAAAGAACTGGAAAACCACTGAGTAAGTTAATTGCATAAAGGAGTCAAGTACACACAGGAACACAAACACAGCAGACATGCTTCCACACTGTTACCTCTTCTCCTTTTTGGATTCTCCGACTGGAGCTGATGATAATTTTGTGTCCTCTCTCAAAAGTCACCACTTCAGCCACACAATTAGGTGCACATGAGTGGTTGATGTATCTGCAAGCACCATTTCAGAAAAACGTTTATTGTAAAACAACTAGAAGAAGCTTTAAAAACTTTCAGTTCATGGGGAAAAGATTTTCCTAATTAATTTCTATTTGCCCATTTAGAGAACAAGAACAAATGTATAATTTTAACAAAACTTTGAAATTTATTTGTCCTGAATTTTTAATCTCTGAAGGGTTATAGTGACTATAATGTCCCACTGAGCAAAAGAACTTCCTAGATCAGATTCCCCTTTCCTCACCTTGCAGGCCCTCCTGTGAGTGTTGCATCGATCACGTGGTCATTATCCATGCGGAACATGTATACACCGCGGTTCTGAAAGAGAAAAGTCAAAATTCCTCTCATGGTCATATCCACATCAGAAAGTGAACAGAGAAGTACCCTGACCACACAAGCTGTGTACCAATAGTTGATTGACAATTACATGGTGTGAATGGAAATCAATGAACTAGCAGGTTGCCTATAAAATCCAGGCTTGTTAATCTACAGTTATATCCATGCAAGTAACACCACCCATCAAAAAGATAAGACTGATGGGAAAAATGGGTGGAAAAGACAAGATATTCAGATATGGCTTTTGTTCAAAATTGAACCTGGCATGACAGTCAGTTTTGGCCCTGCCTTTCAGAGTGTTTAGACAACACAAGGACAGAGGACAGATGTGGCACTTACCTGAGACTCATAAAGTTTCTCTTTTCTGTTTGCTACTTCATTTCGAATGATGGTCCCAATATATTCAATGACCATGGTGTGCTTCTCGATGTCTCTAGCAGCATACAAGCCCAGTCCCTGCAAAAACACAACAATTAAAAAAACAAACAAAAACTGTGTGCGTGCGCGCGTCTCAAAAAACAAACAAAACAAAATGAAAAACAAACAAAAAACCCCACACACACTCCTTGGACAACAAACCTGCATTCTCTTGCATACAAAGGTCATGTCGAAATTCACACCAAAGACTTCACCCAAACTCAGGTATCTTTTTTTATTGAATGTGCTATCTGAAACTTGAAGGCTACAGAACCTTACCAGTTAAAGCTATGCCATCATTACCGTGTTTCTGTGTCTTATTTACATTAAATTCTTTGGGTCTGTTTACAAAGTTAACACTGGTGATTGGCCAGCCACACTTTCTATTGGGCTTTCCACCATTCCACATAATACGTAATGCTGGATCCCACTAACTAAACAGGTAATAATCGTTTCTGGTGTTTCTCTTGTCCTCCCACTATTTCTAAAGAGACATGACATGACAAGAAATTTAACAAAATAGAAATAGGGCTAACCACAGGGACTATTAAAATACTATAGACAGGTTTCACATTTGGCTATGAATTCCTGAAAACCAGGTAAGGCCAGGAGCACGCAGGAGAGAGGGCCTATGTTAGAGATTTTGGTATGTGAATTAAATTAGCGTCTGAAAAAAAGATGCGTGATTTATCTGTTAAATTCCACATGTAACTCAAGAGATAAACAAACCAGGATACCAAGAACGCATATATGTGATCACACAGCTGACTGTAACAGACGAGATCAGTGGGGACAAAGAGGCCCATGAGGACAATGTATAGTAGTGTGGTGGCATCAAAACTCAGGTTAGTGTGAATGGGTTATTTGGGAATAACCTCAATCACTGGTTATTCATTAAACAAAAAATATATTTCTGGGGGGAAAAAATACAACCTAAGAAACTATACATACAATCTACATTCTTAACCAAGACTAGAAGCTATCAAAAATTATCTGTTGGACTATGTGAAAATTCAAACTTTTGTAAGAAAAAAAGATATTGTCTTTCCTGGTAGTGAGTTCTTACAAAATGAAAAATGGACAAAGGATATAAAGATGCAATTCTTAGAAGAGCAAACCCCAACGGCAAACGTGAAAAGTAGCTTATTCACCAGCAGTTTAAAATTTCAATGGAAGTTAACAACCTCAGTTTACACTTAGCAGTATGGCAAAAAAACCTTAAAGGGCAATGACTCTCCAAATGGAAGAAGAGGAAAAACAGTCCCATCATCTGCAGTAAGAAGCATGAATCAGACTTTATAGGAAATGAGCCAGGCTGACTAATAAGTGACAGTACCTATACTTTGACAAAGAATCTTATTTTTGGGAAATAACCCACAGGAGTGAAGCTATTGAAACACAGGGATATTGGTACAAAATAACAACACTGTTTCAGGGGAAACTGTAAATAAAATAAATGCTTATCAGTAGTGCAATGGTTTAATTAATTACAGTTCATCTCCACCATGGACATCACAACCATTAAAAAGAATGAAACAGAGCTACCTCAGTTGAGCTAGAGACTCAACTAATGAGAAAAGGAAGATTCAGAAAACTATAAACAACATGGGTCTACTTTTATACAAGGGCTGTCTGGAAAAAAATCCAGCCATAAATGCCTCTATTTTTCATATTACATGGCTGGACAGTTTCTGGACAGCCCTCGTATATGCAGACGTGGATATATTGTTTAGACAGTAGTACCCCATCACCTGGGAGGTGGGTGGAAGGGAGAAAAGAAAAAGATGACCAAACAAGAAAAGCTCTCAAAAAAAGGTGGCAGATTGAACACAGGTCGTTAAGTAAGCATTAAAATGACAGGGAATAAAATCAACACTAAAGGACAGGAATGATTATTTGGGAACATTTAAAATAGAAAAGTAATTGATCTAGCAGGAGAAAGACACCACTGCCCAGGAATGAGAAAGAGGTTCCACTTTGAGGCAATAGCAAAAAGAAAGATGTATTCAAAGTCTGGAAACAAAATATCAGATAAAAAGATGAAGAGCAGAAAGGGTTCTTATAATGTTTTTTTAAACACCAAGGATTAGCAAATGAAGTAGAAATCTCAGAAAAAGGACAAAGAAATCAGAAGGGAAGGAATTCTTCTCTGGGTGCCCAAGAACCTGGGAACCTGGAGGCTGGATTCCATAAGGCTGTGCCTCCAAACCTGAAGGTCCTAAAAAGGCCCTAGGAGATGCTGATGCTGGTCTGGGGTCCACAATGTGAGGTCCAGGATCTCAGGGATCCAGTATCTGTCCATAAGTGCAAGCAGAAAGAAATGTAGAAACTTGCAAAAGAATTAATATGGTAACATTTCTCAGAACGAAGGCCACATTGCTGTAGGTTGAAAGGGCTCATCAAGGAGGAAAGCAATACACAAAAGACCATAATGCAGGCATACTTTTGTAAAATGCCCAAATATCAACAATAAAGAGAAGATCATAAAATCATTCAGACAGGAGGGAAAATGTTCCAACAAAGGAACAAGAATCTGAATGAGTATAGACCAGGGGTGTCCAATCTTCTGGCTTCCCTGGGCCACAATGGAAGAAGAATTGTCATCTTGGGCCACACATAAAATACACTAACACTGACAACAGCTGATGAGTTAATAAGGAAGTAAGGAAAGAAAGGAAGGAAGGAAGGAAGGAAGGAAAGAAAGGAAAGGAAAGGAAGGAAGGAAAGGAAGATAGAAAGGAAAGGAAGGGAAGAAAGGAAAGGAAGAAAGGAAAGAAAGAAAGGAAAGGAAAGAAAGGAAGGAAAGAAAGGAAGGAAGGAAGGAAAGAAAGAAAGGAAAGGAAAGGAAGGAAGGGAAGGGAAGAAAGGAAAGAAAGAAAGGAAAGGAAAGAAAGGAAACAAAGGAAGGAAAGAAAGGAAAGAAAGAAAGAAAGAAAGAAAGAAAGAAAAGAAAAAAGAAAAGACAAGAAAAGGAAAGGAAAAGAAAAGGAAGGAAAGCCGCAAAGAAATCTCATAATAGTTTAAGAAAGTTTATAAATTGGTGCTGGGCTGCATTCAAATCTGTCCTGGGTAACATGCAGCCTGTGGGTTGGACAAGCTTGGTACAGACAATGGGGTATAGATCTCATTTATATTTTGAAGGGATCACAATGGCTTTTGCCATTGTGGGGCTGGATGAGAAAGACAGAGAGATCTAGAATGATGCAGACAAGTGAGATGTAGTTTAAATAGAGGTGGCAGAGCCCAAAAGTGGATTTGAGAGAACTTTTTGCAGGGGGAAGAGAATTTGGTAATGCTTTGGCTCTAAATGCACTGAGGCCAATTTATACAACTAGTAAATGGTGACATCACTAAGTAATATGAGAAGCATGGAGGATGATCAAGGTGAGGGACTGAAGATGTCTGGCAAAATGGGAGCTTTATAATTCCAATCTGGGACATCCAAGGGGACATGCTTAATAGGCAGTTGGTTCTTTATGTTTGCAGCTGGGGAAGTATGCACTACAGATATAAATTTACATGCTTAGGGTACAGATGACCTTATTTCTAAGATATTCTACAATCTTTACACCAGAAAATATATAATGATTTTATTTAAAAGGTTTCCAAAAGATAACTCCCAAAATGGGAGCAACTTCTGAAAATATTTTCATTAGATTCTCATTTCACAAGAGCTTGAAAGTGCTCTAGTGAACTCTGCACATATCCAGTGTGTGCAAAATACAGTGCTACCTGCTCCTCCCCATAAGCTCTCATTGAGATGCCAAAGGTGTGGAGTCCAAAGGCGGTTTCTCCATTCGGACAAGTATCCGTGTGCCAAAACTGCATGCTGAATTGCTAGCATTCTAAACTAACAAGATCTGATACGATTTGGAAAATGTGATTCTATTCCTGAAGCCATGAGAAACCTGTCTGCACACCCTAGATGTCAGCATTTTTCAACTGCTAAATCCTATCCTGTCTCTTTTCTTCCTGAAAACAAAGTCTTTCCCCACCTGAATTCGAGACCGGGCTAGATACACGTTAGATTTCCATTCGGTCTTCATTTTCCGATACTGCGATGACTTGGAGTGGACGAACTGTTTACTATATGGTGCGTTCAGTTCTCCAGTGACTGTGCTCTGAAATGACTTGGAGGTGCTGGTGCTGTTCAAGGTGTGAGGCCTGCAGACGATGGCATATCAACAGAAAAAAATAAAAGGAAAACTGAAGATATCTCTGAATAAGGCCCAAAGTCAAGTCAATTCAAATTCTCACTGATATGAATATACATGGAAAGCCACCTAGCAGAGCCACACGACGGGTTCTCTGATGTGGTCAGGTACAGACACAGCCAGAGACAGCAGGGTTTGTAAGCAGCAGACAAATCAAGCACAAAAAACCACTAATATGCCTAGAAACCCTGGGCTGTACTATGTGAAGTTAAAACAAAATACCTTAACACAAACCTCTTGACATGAGCGCTCATTTTAGGTTCAGAACGGGCACAGCCTGTGGGGTTGATGGCAAGAGGAAGTTCCATGAGAGGATTTCGGCCATATCGGAAGGTGTAGTTTTCACATGCCTCAACCCCAGGAAGCTGAAAAGCAGCAAAACAGACAAAAAGTTAACTCATTTGAAGAAGGCTACCGGCAGCAGTCTGTCCCAACTTGAGTTTTATGGAAATAACTTGTCAACATTTTCAAGATGTTGGTAATAGAATGGTATTTTTATTTATATGAATATAATCAGCCTGCACTCAGATCCATTTAAGTATGAAGAGCAGATAGTTTCATAGCAGAGCTTAGTAACTACTGGCAAATGCTCCTTGAAGGAACAGATTAACCCTGCACAGCCACATACCAACCCATGTGCACGCCTGTGGAATTAGGATCTGATGATACCAGCATTCCAAAACACAAGTGTACTAATTCACAACTTAGTTCTTTCATCTGGATGAATGTCAATTTTATATCTTTATTTGGAATTTTAAACTGTAGTTAAAAATAATTTATATGGTTTACTTCCTTGATCATTTTTCACTTATTTTAATTTAACTATGATATGATGAGGTATCACTCCCAATGTCCTAGAAGTATAGGTGGTACCCTAAGGTTTACTTGTAATTTACTTTATATTATGCTAATGGTCTTTTCTAGAATAAATTTCTTGTGAACATATTTCTCCATAGACATAATAGATACATATCATTTAGGCAGAGTTCTATATCAAAGGCAGCAACTGGACATATTACTCAATGGCTTCTGAGGAGTCCTTTGCTCCTCCCAAGAAAACTATCAATGATTTCTTATTCTTGAAAATAATGCCTTAAAATCATGCAATTTTCCAAAAGCACTGTGTATAGTCTCATTGGCAAACATGTTTAAAATCCTAAACGATTACAAAGACATGTCAGAGAAAACATAAATTCTCCTGCAATCCAAGTGCCCTCTGGTGACTAACTCTAGCCTGAGGGCAAGAAAGTCGCCATAAATAAACACACCAGTGCCAAGGATGGGGCACAAAAACATCCTCATGAGCAGAAGAATTTAAGCAATTAGGAGAGAAGAACCCTCCACATTCAGCATAACCAGAGACAACAGTATGGGTGCCCCTTGCCCTGGAAGAGAACCTGAAGCGTGCAAACCACCTCACTGGGCTAACATTAACATTTACTGAGTGCTCCTGGTGAATCACCAATGCCTCACTGTCCTTGAGAGACAGGAGTCAATCCAGAGGTAACATCACTACCTTCAAGTATCATGAGTACTACAGCATGTGTTACAGTGGTCACACTGAGAAATTGTGCAATCAGGAAAGCAAGCACAGTATCACGTCTTGCTCAGGCACTCACTGATTCCGCTATCCGAGCCACGGCAGAGACAGTTAAACCGAACAGATCTTCTCCTTTTAAATACGCTGGGAAAAGCTGGAGCATTTCAGACTTTTTTCTCACACATGCCACAGGCTCCAAAATTTTATCCCAAACACCTACATATATACAAAAAAAAAGTTTTTCACAAACTTGCTTTTAACTAGAGAGAGGAAAGCAGGATGCAGTATAAAAGTGAGAGCAGAAAGAAGACTAACTCCTCACAAAGACTTCCCTCAAGCTAATATTATCTGCTTATCAACTGGCAGCAGCTTACTTTAAAGACTATGAAGTTTTGGGGAAAAGAGTATTATATTAAAAGAATTAAACAGTAAAAGTGGAAAAAAAAAGTTTACAGTAACTGAAATTTATGCAAGTAGTTAATTCATTTTCATACTGGCCATATAACACATTAGATTTTCAAATGTCCATTCAGTAATATCTCTAGAAATGTTTCTTTCCTCTCAGATTTAATTTAAACTGTGAAATAGGTATTTCCATTGGAATCATCTTTAGAGCATTTTTATACACTTAAAAAAAACAACAACAAAAAACTGTTAACCTTTAAAAAAACAGTTCCCCAGTAGTTTCTGCATTAATAAAAATGACAATGACAATCTAGACTTAATCCGAGAGGTCAAAATTAAGTGCCTAATCTAGTTCTAAATTTGTTTAATATCTGATGCTCCTGATAGAGACAATGTACATAATATGCTTTAAAGATGGATCCTGCCTTCTAGAGGACATTAAGAATAGGGTCCCCAGTGTAAATGACAGGCAACCTTTATCAACAAATTGTCCTGTTTATCAACTTTTTGTTTCAATACATATTCTGACTTAGGTGAGTCTAGCAAGTGTTTAGAAAACTGTACAGCAAAGAGGGCAAGGTACAATCATACAAATAAATTAAGATTTGCATTTGTAAATAAAAAATATACATCTATTGTTATAAAACATGAAATAAACATAAGAAAAAACATGGAAATATCGACCTAAAACATTCATAGCCTAACCTTAGAATAACTAGCTCTGCAGAGCATACAAATGGTGGCTCTTACCTTTAGGTGAGGTGTCTCTTAGGACTAGATCTTCATGGCCTTGCTCCACAATTCTGATGATGAATACTGGGTGCCCATCTTTCTCCTCAATGGAGCACAGATAACGACAGCGCCTGTTAGCATAGCGCGTGCTCCAGTACAGCCGGCTGGCTTCATAGCCAACAGGAAAGAGGGCTTTAGGAGAATGGAATGCTTGCATCTGTTGTGGGAGCAGCTGACCGATTGTATGGAAGATGAGGCTTCCAACACGGAAAGTGTGGTCCCGTTCTCCTCGCTGGACAATGCTAGCGATCTGTCGCACCTCATCACGTTGCACATAGACCCTCCTGAAGACTGCAAAGTAACTTAATTCCTGCTCATGAATTCCCTTTGGTTTGTGCATGGGACAAAGCATAGTTTTATCCTTAAAAAACATGCATTGTGCTTTAATGGCGCAGGTAAAGTGATAAATGTTGGTGCACCGAAATCTGTGACATCCACTGGTGGCACCCATTTTATGACAGAAGACACATTTCATTTGCAGTCCCCTCCTCAGTGCTAGTTCCACATTTATTAAGGCACCAGCCTGGGTCTCATAGACCTCAGTGGACCACAGAGCACAATTCAAGTGGACCCACAGATCTAAGTCAAGGTTGAGCAGTCTTGCTGGTCCATCTGTCAAGCCATCACCTTCTTCGTGACAAAAACAACACTTCCGATAGTCTTTGAGGACAGGATCAGGCTTAATGGAAGTGCCCAGTTTCTTCAGAAATTCATCTATTTCATCCTCACAAGGTGGTTTGAATGTCCCCTTGGGGATTACAATATGAATGCTCCATTTCTTCCATTTCATTCCTCTCCACTTTTTATTTATTGGCCTACTATCTTCAAATCCACCATGGACAGTTCTTAGCCGAGGCTTTAACTTGACTGTGACCTTAAGCTCATCTGGCTTTGCCTCTACTTTGGCTGCCTCAAAAGCAGGAGGGAAAGTAATGGGAGGTGATGCTGGGGGGGAAGCTTTTTCCTGGAGCTGTGGAAGACAGTGTACATCTAAAGCAGACATATTGTTATTGTACTGGTGAAATGCCTTGGAAGGTGGCTCTTTTACAGGTGACTGTGGCAATGAAGGAATTGACTCCTGGGCAATAAAAAGAAACATGAAAAGAATAATTCAAAAGCTCTAAAAGCAATTCTTGTTAAAACAAGAAGCCAAGCAATAGGAATATAACGGGGTGGGTGGCAGGAGAGGAGTGAAAAGTGTCTATAAATAATGGATGAGGATTCCCGCACAGACGTTGATGGCAAGCTTCAAGGTGTTAAGGAGAAGCAGAGGTAGTGAGAGGGAGAAAGGCCACATGCGAGTGCACTGATTGAAAGCAATGCAACTATGGGTGGATTCTTTCCAGGCCTTCTCCACAAAGCCGTAACTCCAGGAAAGTTCTGCTTTTAAACCTTCTTGGACACTCCTCTTTCTAACCATAATAAAACCAGAAAAATCAACACTGTAGAGAAGCTAGCTAATTTAATTTGCACAATGAAACAGTACTTTTGTTAAACCACATAACAATGTCAATACATGACCTTCTATGAGCTTAGCTCCACTCTGTGAAATTCCTGTCTGTCAGGGGGAAAGACCTCCCCTGTCAACAGACTTTTTTCTCTGAGGCTGCCCAGTTCTAATTCAGCTACTGAAAGAGATGAGTTGAGAGAGAAGCTCCAGTAGTTTATCTTTTGGTAGAGAGAATTATAAACTAAAGAATCCTCAACCCACAGGTTCCTCTCTTTGCATGCACCTCCATCCTACAAGTTATAAAAAGGGCACACCTCATGTAGAATCCAGAAGCAGGCAGGAATTACACACCAACAGAAGAAACTAGCGAAAAAACCATTCCTTCTCTCATAGAGACTAACAAATTCTAAGTTTAAACTTATTTGGCATATAGCTTGGATTTCATTAAACTGGGGGCTACTGCCTGTTAAAAATATAAGAGTCTCTAGAACATTCTTCCAAGAAAGACACACAATAACCTGAAGGGAGGAATAGGTAGTATTACTGCTTGAGGAAAAAACTTCTTTCAATACAAATGATGAAAAATATATCATCTGCCATACATAAGGCCAACAGACACATGAAAAGATGCTCAACATCACTAATCATGAAGGAAATGCAAAACAAAACCACAATGAGGGAATACCTCACACTTGTCAGAATGGCTATCATCAAATTAACAAACAAGTGCTAGAGAAGATATGGAGAAAAGAGAACCCTCATGCACTGTTGGTGGAATTGTACATTGGTGTACTCATTATGGTAAACAATATGGAGGTTCTTCAGAAAATTAAAAACAGAACTACCTTATGACCCAGCAATTCCATTTCTGGGTATTTATTTGAAAAAATCCAAAACACTAATTCAAAAAGATATATGCAACCCTATGTCCTCTGCAGCACTATTTACAGTAGCCAAAATATTGGAAGCAAACTATGTGCCCATCAACAAAAGGATAAAAAAGATGTGTGAGACACACACACACACACACACACACACACACGCGCGCGCGCGCACACACACAATGGAATACGATTCAGCAATAAAAAAATGAATGAACTCTCGCCATTTGAGACA
This sequence comes from Lyroderma lyra, assembly GCA_004026885.1. Lineage (NCBI taxonomy): Eukaryota > Metazoa > Chordata > Mammalia > Chiroptera > Megadermatidae > Lyroderma > Lyroderma lyra. Next base: position 187,604 of record PVJL010002384.1, on the reverse strand, counting down.
CCATGGATGGACTTAGAGGGTATTACACTAAATGAGGTTAAGTCAAAGAAAAACAAATACCATATAATCTCACTTATATGTGGAAGCTAATGAACAAAATAAACAAACAAAACACAAACAAAATCCTAGATATAGAGAACAAACTGATGGTCACCAGATGGGAAGGGTACTGGGGAATGGGCAAAGAAGGTAAAAAAGATTAAGTACAGGCGTGAGAGAGACCTCCTAAAAACTCCTCTGCCTATACCTATACCTCAACCGAGGGCCCTCTACACAATGCACAGTCACAGCTGAGAAACCCACTCATCGCATTAAAGTACTTGGCAGCAGGGCAGAGGGTTAAACAGAGGAGGAATAAAAGGGAAGAGTGGGGACTTGGCTGTGTAGGTCGCCACTTGCAACTCTACCGCTAGGGGAGGGAGGAGAAAGGAGGAGGTGGGAGGGTGCTCTGGCCCTCACTTGGTCCTCAGGACAGAGGAAAGAGGGCCCAGAGGTGGGGCGTGAGATACTGTACCCACCTCACTTTGGCCCCAGGAGGTGCAGACCGCTCCCCAAAACAGTGGCCTGACTTCACTCCGGTTCCCAAAGGAGGGGGAGCGACTGGGCGGTGAGGAGCTGCAGTGCAAATGCTCAGGCCAGGAAGGCAAAGGAGAGAAAGGGCTGTGCGTGCGTTTCTCAGCCCCCAAATCAGCAAACAGGGTAGCTGACCCCAAGGATCAGGACAGAGTCTGCGCGTGCGCGGGGCAGGCTGAGAACACAAAGGCACAATCATGCCCAAACTCCCTGCTTGACCCCTGGAGCTACAGGAAGAAAACAAAGCCACAAACACTCCACCGCCACAGGCCTCTGAATGCCCAGTATCAGCATAGAAAACCAAAGAATGCGCAACAGCATTTTTGTCAAACTGGGAAACCAGAGAAAGGCAGCTCAAATTAAAGAGTTGGGGACAGATGACTCATCAGAAAGAGAGCTCAAAGCAACTATTACAAAAATGCTTAAGGAACTGAATGATAATTTCAACAGAGAGATAGCAAGCATCCAAGAAAACTTACAAATCGTTATAAAGGACCATAGAGAGATAATGACTACATCATAATGAAGAATGGAATAGAAATCACTAAACTAGATAAAATAGAAGCACAAAGCAGTGATTTGCAGGAAAAGCCAGCAGAAAACACCCAGCCAGATCAATTAAAAAATTATGTCCAAAAAAAGGAAGATGGATTAAGTTTCCTCTGGGACTATATCAAACGAGCAAATATCAGAATGACCGACGTGCCAGAAGGGACAGAGTAAAGCAAGGGATCAAGAAATTATTTGAAGAAATAATGACTGAAAATTTCCTAACCTGGCGAAGGAAATAGACATATAAGTCCAAGATGCACAGAGAATTCCAAACAGGATGATCCCAAACAGGAATGCATCATAATTAAAATGGCAAAAGTTAAAGTAAAAGAGAAAATTCTAAAAACAGCAAGAGAAATGCAAGTAGTAACTTATGAAGGGACACCCATTAGACTCCCAACTGATTTCTCACCAGAAACTTTACAGGCCAGAAGGGGCTGTCAGAAAATATTCAACGTGATGAAAACCAAGGATCTACAACCAAGAAGAATGGATCCAACAAAGCTAGCACAAAATTGAAGGACAGATAAAGAGCTTCTCAGATAAGGAAAAGTTAAAGAAATACATCACCACCAAACCACTAAGAACTACAAAGAATGTTAAAGGGACTTCTTTAAGATGGGAGGAAGGATGGGAGAATGGGTAAAATAAGGGAAAGGGATGGAGAAATTTAGTATGATTGTTAACAAAAAACTGAAAGCAACAAAGAAACAAAACTCATCGACACAGTCAAGAATTCAGTAGTTACCTGAGGGTCGGGGGGAAGGGGGTGGGGGAGAAGGGACAGGAACACAAATATATGGTGATAAAGAGAACTGACTCTGGGTGATGAACATATAATACAACACACAGAAGATGTAATGCAGAATTTTACACCTGGGACCTATGTAATTTGTACTAATCAGTGTCACCTCAATAAATTAAAAAAAACAAAAAACAAAAAACAGAATGCAAAAAAAAAAAAAATAATAATAAATTGCCAGTCATAATAACAATGGGGATGTAAAGCACAGTACAGGGAATAGTTATGCAATAATTGTGTATGGTGCCAGGTGGGCATTAGACTCAGCTGGGGTATCACTCTGTAAGGTATATAAATATCTAATCACTACACTGTACACCTGAAATTAATAAAAATGTTACTGTTTTAAAATTTAGTTTTCAATTACAGTTGCATGTAAACTGTAATCGAAAAAAAATTTTTTAGTAAAATAGTAACATACAATTGTTCTAGAAAAACAAACAAATATCTGCATCAATACGCATGTAGGCACACTTAAATTATACAAAATCAATAAAGTATACCATTTCCACCACGGCATGTGCTAAATATTTCTCCCCAAAATATATGAATAGACTTAAATTGGATTTGTGAACAGGTTTTCCCACTGGGATAAGATCAATAATTATAGCTGTAATTAAATGAAGGCATTTGTAACTAAATAATTAAAGAGTTTAGTATTTGTATTTTATTCAATTCTGAATTTTTCAGATACAATTCAAGTCTGTCCACTCATCAAATAAGTTATTTAATTTGAAATGGCAACATGGATCAAGGACTATTAGAAATGCTTTCTCAATGTGAGCAGCATCTGCCTGGATCCCCTGTGCAGAGCTCTAGGAACCTGTTGTAGTCACTAACATATCCCCAGAACACAGAAGTCACTCCTATGTTGTTGATTCATTGCAACTGTCCTAATTTTACCTTGCTTTCTGAGTTCTTTGCTTGTGCAGTCGAAGCATAAAGAATAAAGCAGTTATTACTGCAAAAGACAATGTCCTTCTCCACTCTGTTGGTACTTTCTCGGGAATCCTGAAAAGCAAAGAGAAATGTGTGGGGATCTCAACAAGTCAAAACTTAATAAAGATAAGATATGTCTACATTGTTGGTTTCTATCTTATGTTAAAAGTGAAAGTAGCTTTCTATCTTAAAATAAAAAGGTAACTCATATCAGTATTTAGCATATAATAATTTAGCCAGAGAAAATAAGTTTATAAAAATAAACTTTATTTATCCATATTCCACCCTATTTACAAATATATGGTACTCATAATATCCAATTTAAGCTATAGCTATTTGGTCTGAAGTTCAAGCATGTCAAATACATGCTGGTGCTACTACCAGGAATATGTGTCCCATGGAGCCACCACAAATAGACCCTTTCAGATGTAGGAGCAGAGAAATTGCCCAGGACACTTCTGGTGGATGTAGGCAGTGGGGCTGGAGAAGGCATATGAAAGTACCTTGTGCACAAAGGTCAGGTCTCTGAAAGATTTCCGCACACCGCTTCCAAGAATAACCACTTTGCAGTGACAACACCACTGTGTTCTGAGTGCTGTGCTTTCTGCAATACTGTGACTAGAATCCTTATATCCAGAAAGACCTAAAGGCAAAAGACCATCAGTGATTAAAACTGACCAATAACACAAGGTGGTGATGATGTAAAATTGTGCTATATCAACTTATTTTAACATGGCTCATTTAACTGGTCTTATGTTATTCCTTATTAATTAATAAAAATCTTATCTTCTAAGCAGTGTTATGAGGCATCTATTACGTGTGTGGCACCAGGGTACAAATAAAGGAACATGCCTATTCTCAAACAGCTGGGAAAATCATGCTGACAGTAAGGAATATGGAAGGAACTCAAAACATCATGGTGGCTTAGTATCTAGTTTAAGTGCAAAATGAGTCAGGGGAAGAGATACTACTTTTGCTTGAGGGTGAAGATGATACAAAGATGTTTATGAAAGATGAAGACATACACGTACAAGAGTCTTAAATAAATGTAATCTGGAAAGTCCCAGAGCCAAGATACAAATGTAAGCACTCAGAGGTACAAAAGTATGAGGCATACACAGAAGGCATTTATCATGGAGGGCATAAGGCAGGGAAAAATGAGTCTGACAGGAGTAGCTAGAGGCTAAGAGTTCAAATTCTTACAGAGGTAACTCAATAACAGTTGAGAGGTGAGGGCTGAGAAGGTGCTGGTTCACACAGAAGCTTAAGAAGAGACTGGTAAGGGCAGAGGTGGGAGAGGAGGGCCGAGATGAGGCCGGATGGAAGCCACATCATGGACATCTAGGAAATGGCCCTCTTCTTATAGATGGGGAAGGCATGAGCACATCCATGGGAATGGAAGGGCCCTGGAGGGGTGGTGCTGAAGCAAAACAAGGAAAGTGATGATACAAGGTGTAGAAGGAAAGGAAAGAATACAAGTAAAGATGCCAGCCTTATCTGTACCATGTGAAGCAAGGAGCAGTGGGAGGGGAAGTTTGGGGTTGCAGAACAAAAGTTATTTAGAGGTAAGCCTGCTCAGAGCATTGACATTCAAATAAATACATCCTGATCAACAACATTATCATATCCATCCCAAAGCACTAACGGTCAAATTACACTACAGAAGACAGAACACCCACATAAGTTTAATTTACCAAAGACTATGCATCAACATGTTACCTGTTAATTGTTAAAAAATTAAAGTGAGATTTTGGAGAGAGTAAGTGTATCTTTTGATCAAGAATCAATTTGGGGTTAAAATGTAAACTAGCTCACCATTGCTTGCTGGAGGAAATGGTACATTAGGTGGCTTTAGCCGGTAAGAACTTGTTAATCTGGGCGGGTTTGCAGATCCTGGTGGAGGCCCACGGAGAAATAAATGCTGTCGATACTCCAAACCTGGGTTTATTCTATGGCTATTGACCAAACCTACAGATGGCACATCTGGAGCATTACTAACTTCATAGCTGTTAGGAATTCGGACGTGAAGAAGGTCGGAAAATGCAGCCACAACACTGCTGATGTTCTACAACACAAATGGAACACTTACTCACCAGTGAGTCATGAGAGAACTCATGTTTAGGATAAATGCCATCTGCATGACACATACACTGCAAGCAGGTCCAGCAAATGTTTAGACTTAAGATTAAGAGTCTCAGGGGAAAAAAATCTTTTTTAATGGACCAATATGCAAATAAAGCTTTCATAAACAGAAATCCCCATAAAGGAATTCCAATTAACATTAAATATTTGAGAGCATTAAACTATTGTAGATATTTTACTATCTGGCAGGTTGAAAAGGAGCTAAACCTGTCCATTTTTATAGCTGGTCAGAAGCTATAATAATTCCATGTGGACACCATCCAGCTCAGAAGTCTGACTTGCTGCATGAGGACTTAAGTGTCACACTACATCTATGCCCTGCTGACGACCAAAACATTATATCATTGCACTAGTTTGGTTGCCGATGAGATGTGTTCAGAGAATTAAGTTTCAAAAAAATACTCAGCAATTTATACGAGTATTTGATATAAGCAGCTGCTACCTGAACATTTATATTGCTTCCTTAAAACTTTTATTGTTGATAGCTGTTTTCCACTGCTTCATTTTCTCTATGTAAACAGTTATCAAAAGAGTTCTCTCTGCAGTTATCTAAAGTATAAATACTTTAATTAAAAAAATAAGAACTCAAACTTCATTTTGCCCTTTTTGCTTTGAGTTAATGCTTGTTTATATTAGTCAAAAGCAGCCTAGGTGTCTGAAGTGACTATTCATTCTAACTCTAGCTTTAACCTTTTATCCTTAATAACCCTGCTGTACATATTTCATTGCATGGTAAGCCATCTGATATGGCTCTAAAAATGGGGACATACATTAAAAATCCATTCCATCTTTACCTCAGCAGCTGTTGGATGCAGAGTAATTGCCACAGATATAAGACCAGATCTGGGACCGTTTGGGGAAGAACCAAAAGGCGGTGTAAAAAATAAAGTGCCTGGCTCAGTTTTGATGTCATTCCGCCTAGATTCTGAACCTAGAAAAGGAAAAACACCAAAGGGAGGGGGTTGAGTGTCAGCATCAGTGAAATCAGTAGGCTGTTATAAAAGCTGAGCATTTGCCCACCTTTCCCCACGTTGCTGGGGAGAATTGGAATGATGGGTGATGGCACAGGCTCTGGTGGCTCCTCTTTGACCAGTGACAAATCTGGGTATCTGCTCACTTCCATACCCACCACACTCTCAGGAGAGGATGAGGGAACAAAGCTGTCAGGAGTATCCCGCTCACTGTGGTCCTGCATTCTGAAAGTAGAATAAGACATATCAACATGTACAAATCCACCACTGAGCCCTTCAGCACCAGCCCAGCACCACCTACTGGTGTGACCTTAAGGTTCTCTGGACATGACAATAACACAAGAAGCCAATGAATCAGCTCAGGGGCAAACAGAAAATCTCGTAGAAAAGAAGAAAAGAAATATGTTCAACTAAAAAGTAATTTAAGTGGTATGTTTTCTTCTGACTAAAGCTTCAGCATCCAAGTTTAAAGATCTGCCCAAGAAGGAAGATGTTCAGACTCCAACACAGCAGACAGAGGTGGTAGCTCATGCCTTTGCTAAGTTCCAGACCAAGACCATGGGAACAGTCATGCAGCTGGAAAGAAGCAGCACCACCCAGCCAGAAGTCATGCCTTTGGACTACACGGGATAGAAGAAAACTTTTCATCATGGCTCCACTGACCTTTTATTTTTCTTAATTGATGAAATACATTGAAAAGAAGAAAAGACTTGTCTACACTAGAAGTTAGAGGCTACCAAGGTGATTGAAGTTGGAAGGCAAGTGTACTCGCACGCCAAACATTAAGGTACACCTCATGGACCTGGGGTAGCCACTTCTCCCCAAGAGAAGCTGCTGCCATGCCAAAGGAGAATGTGAGAAGCAGCAGTATCAGGAGACAGAGTCCCTCTGAGAGCCTCTCACACATTTAGGGAATGGCCTCCCACAGCTGCTCTGGAGTCACAGACTTGGCAATTTCTGGCAATAGGGTACAGGAGAAAAAAAGAACCTGGACTTTAAATCTGGGCAAGTTTTCTCATTAATAAAGAAAGACACTTAGTCTAAATGATGCCTCATCAAATAAAGGTTAGTTATCAGATTTTCTAAGGAAGAGAGAATAACTTTTTGTTATGTGGGTAGCTCCCTGACTGGGAATTGAACCCAGGCCGCAGCACTGACAGTGCCAGTGCCGAAGCCTTAAGCCACTACACCATCAGGGAACTCCCTAGAGATAACTTGATGAAGTATGGAAGCACCTCTTTGTTGGATTTAACTAGTTAGGTGGTGATTATCTGACTAAAGGACACTGATTCTTCTCAATTAGATACTTGAGGCTAAAGAAATGATACAAGGCAGTTACATAACTCTGGACACAATAGTTCTGCAATTCTCTTCCACAAACAAATTCTCTGACATCTGTGACTGCTGTCTTTTATTTAGACATCTATAAATATCAATAAACCCAATCTATCACATTACTAGCTTATAAAGAAAATAGTCTTTGAAATACAAAGGGACCCCACCCCCGCCACACACACACAAAAACTGGAATTATCTTCTGGAGGGAAGAGCCCTTGTAGTACAGACTTTCCCTGCTAGGCGAAAGTTTTAGGGACCCTTCTGCATCAGTATACCAGCTGGCATTGTGGTGAGAGGCTCTATTCAGCTTCAGCAATTTTTATTTTGGAAATTCTTTCAACACATTTGCCCACTTCATGATGGGTGATTTACAGGAACAATGTGCAGCATGACAACACACCTGCTCACATCGTGCTGAGTGTTTAGCAGTTTTTGACCAAAATGGCATAACCCCTGGCTCCACTCTCCCTATTCACCAGATCTCACCTGAGCAACAGTTTTTTGTTTCCCTGGATGAAAAAAGTCCTCAAAGGGAAAAACATTTTGCTGATGTGGAAGAGGTGAAACAAATAAAAAACAGCAGAAGCACAAAAAGGCATCAAAATCAATGCATTCAAAACTGTTTTGAACAGTAGAAAAAGTGTCTCGATAGGTGTATTGCATCAAAGAGAGTACTTTGAAGGCGACTGAAGTTTAACATATAAGAATAAATACACAATTTTTTTATCAACAAATTTGGGTCTTTTTGAGTATCTCCTTGTACTTTGCATGGAGATTCCCACTGCTGTAATAATGTCTATTCGATTTTATTATTAACTTCCTATGTATAATAACATTGCAAAAATTCACAAATTTTATTTAATAGTAAGAATGTTTTATAGACTTTAAATTATGAAGAAAATTACTCACCTGACCCCTTAAATGCTTTTACATGTTATTCCTACAGACGTTATGATACATATACATACCCACCCACACACACTTTTAATAATATGTAATAACTAGAAAATATTTGAGAAAAATAAAGTTCTACCTTAATTCTTCCTGATTATTGTGAGGTGGTGTTGGAAGTGAAGCTGGAACATCGACTGTCTTTGGGCCTTGAGCAATCGCCCTGACTAGTAAGTCATCTTGTGGTCTGAACGGCAGCTGAAATGGTTTAGATCCTAGACTTTTGGTAACTGAAAAAGCAAAAACAGAAATCCATGAATGCATTTAATCAAAGTTGCTAAGTGGATAGAACTTTTATAACCATACGCAGCTGGCAAAGGCACACTCTTCAAAGTATAAAATCAGGAGGTTGATCTCTCATACCTTCATGGCTCACAAACACTCCAGCTTTTCCAGAAAGTTCTTCAGTTGTTGCAAAGCCATTTGCCATCTTCTGACAAGCCATAGGAGGTGGTGTAGGAGGAAGAGAGGCAGGGGGTGTTGGAGGATTACTTAAATTATTCTGCTGCAGGAGACCAAAAAATTTTAAATTATATGCTACTGAGCAAAATATGCCATGACCTTGCTAAAACTTTGTTCTGTGAATTTTTAGCACATGGAAGCAAGGCTATAGAAATGTAATCAAGGTGCCTCTTCATTCCTAAATGCACACCAAAAAGAAAAACAAATGTACAAGGCCAAAAAGAGGCTTTGTAATGGAACAAATACACATGATTATATGGACATACACTATCCATTTGCCTACTTTGCTCAGCTTGAGGACTAGTTTTGAAATTAAGAAGCAAATTTATATTATGCCTGATTTGATTCTATAACAGCTCTTTTTGAGTTTCACTGTTGTAGCCAGTGAAGAACAGCTTTCAAATTCAAGCAATAAACTGTAAAAAGTTCTCAAATTTTCCTTTATTAAATTCTCATTAAGATATGCCCCAGTTCTATAAAAAACTTGAGAATTTGTGGCCCTAATCCTATCATTGCAACTCACATTCTAGTTAGAATCTAGATCCAAAATCTCTGAAAGAAGCAAAGGCAGGACCAATGGTACTAATATAACTGAATCATTCACAAATGCAGTTCCTCTCCAAACATTTCTCCCAAGTTCACCTTTGTCACTAACTGACTGACTATTGGAATGACTAACTGACTATTGGAACCAATAACAACATGCAAATCAAGTGCAAGGTGAAATTGCAAATCTGGCAAAGAGCTAGGATTTCATGAAGATGATAAAGTTGTATTAGAGAACAGCTTGCATCAGAAGAGAAGGTATTCACAAGAGTTAGGACAGGTTCTAACTGAAAACAAAAGCCAACACTGAATAAATGGAGCATAACAAGAGAATGATTTTAATATTAAGAAGAGAAGCCCTCAGGAAAACTGGTAATATTCTCAAATATTTTTGCAAAAAAAAAAGATCATTTTACAAAAGTCAGATGTGAAGTAAAGAATGTCTAATTAATCTATCATAAAACTTTGTTTAAAAAAAAATACCAAAAGATAAACCTGATTTAGTTTGATATTATTTTAGCAAGTCTAAGAATGCACAGTTGTAATTAGTACCTAATTGGACAAAATACATTTAAAAAATTTTTTTTATTTTGATGGTAAAATCCTGTTTTTTATCCTCACCATTTACTATGAATTTGGATTCATTTTAAGAGTTAATAAAGGTTCTATGGAAATATTTTCTCTACCATGGAAATATGTACTGGATGTTTTTTACAATATTTATTCTTAATCTATTCAAAAATTTCAATGTTCATGTTAGAAATACTTCACCTAATAAAATGTTAATCTTTTAGTTGAACTAAAGTTTAAAACTTGGAAGATCAGATGTAAACTAGATGGAAAACCAAGACAAGCTCTACCAATGCTGATAGGGTATCCAATGTGGAAAAGCGAGGTGACACCTTGGCAAAGAAACATACCTTGTAGATCAACTGAGAATAGTAATCCGAAACCCCGTCAAGGGTAGCACTGCCAAAAGTTCCTAGAAGTCGATTCCCACTATTAAATTGGCCACTGCCATAAGGAAGAAAGTGCGCAAAGTTCACTCCAATGATTGGTTCCATTAGAGGGAGCAGAGAGAGCTGCTATTAAAAAACACATTTAAGAGTAATGTACACATACACAAAACAGGGTGCTTCTCAACTTTTCTAAGACCTGAGGCAACTTAGTCAAATAATGCTTGAAAAAATAGGACTTAAAAATTTCAAATATCAAAATGCTGGAATAAAGTGACGAGAGCTTTGAGATATACTTTAAAATAAGCTTTATTCTTATCTCTCTTAAAGGGATGCTGCCAGGCATCTAATAAAAAAAACACATTCCTTATCTTTGCTCAGCAAGAATCAGGGCATGATTTGAGGCGAGGTAAATTCAAAGATACTCGTCGTGGCTCTCCCACTGTCTAGAACTACAAGGGTGTAAGAACAGAGCTGTGGGGAGAAGACAGCAGCTGCATTTATTTGCACCCAGCCACAAGGAACGTGGACGTGTTTCTTGGTGCTGAACTGCTCCTTTTGATAGTAAGTACTTCTGCCCACCACATACCAATGGATCTATTTTACTGTCATTTCCAGTGCCAACAGGATACGGTACAGTTTTGGAAACAGGAACTCCACTCCATTGGGTTCCTTGTTGAGATGTCTTTATTTCTGTAACTCTCTACTTTAATTATGAAATGACCACAATAAAGAGCAAGTTTCAGTTTAATAGGTTTGAAAAGGCATTTGATGTTCTCACATCCTTGAAGTTTTAAAGGGGCTACTAGAAAAGTCTCACCTGTTTTAGGTGTGTAAAGGTGTCAGTTGTAGAGTACATAGCTTGTTTCTCCTCTTCATCCTTTCTCCTTTTCTTTGAGCGAGGTGCTGCTTTCTCCCCAGTCCTCTGAGTCCGTTTGCTTCGCTGCTTCTTGGTTTCACCTCCATCTGTTTTTGGCAACTGGTTGTTGCCACATCCAAAACCACTTTGCATTTGAGCCCCCAAAGTTTGCTAATGTAATTAGAAAGGTTAAGAAATAAGTGAACTATTCAAAGGTTGACTTTCAGATCATGCTAATCCAGTTCCATCCTATGATACACATTCCTAACATCAGCACTAAAAGTCAAGGAGAGAAGATGGTGGCAACAAATGGTCTGTTTTTACACGTATTATCCCTTTTTTCAAATATTATTGTCAAGTGTGGAAATTAGTAAGCTGCCACACTTGTGGGAAGTGCACAAGTTTGAAGAGTGGCCACTCGCCCTTCAGAGGAAGCACTGCTCACAGGCCTGCCCACACGGTGCCAGCCACATATCAGAAAGAAGGCCTCATTCCTGTGAGGAAGGACCCTCTTAGCCAGACAGCTGTGTGGCCGTCACACAGTAGTCTTGCTGAGTTATTCTGGGTTCCCTTTAGGGATGGGTGAAATACCAAATCTGCAGAAAAGTTTAGCCTTTGCATTTTAGTTGAGAGGAACCATATATTATTTTAATGTGTTCTGCATTTAATCTTTGAGGATTTTGAAGACTATAGTTTCCAGTTATACTAAATGGCTTAAAGCGTGAGTAGCAAACTTTTTTCTATAAAGGGCTAAGAGCTACATATTTCAGCCTGTGTATGCCATACAGCATCTGTCATAACAATTCAACTCACTGCCCTATGCTGCAGAAGCAGCCGCAGACAATTCATGAGCCTGGCTCATTCATGGACACTGGAATCTTGAATTTTATGTAATTTTCACATGTTGCAAAATATTATTCTTCCTTAGATTTTTTTCCAACCATTTAAAAATGTAAAAACCATTCTTAGCTCATACAAAGAAGGGAGCAGGTAGAAGTAGCCTCACAATGTCCATCCAGGTTTAGAATAACAGTTTTCCAAGGGCAGTCCCCACAGCAGCAAAGTTAGCATCACTGGGACTGGTTAGAAATGCAGATTCTCTGGTCCCACCCCAATGGAATGAATCAGATACCTGGGAGTGAGGCTTTCTAGGTGATTCTGACACATTACAGTTTAGAAAATCATTAGCCTAGAGCTGTCCTCTCCATCTTCATATGTGTATAAATCACCTGGGATCTTGTTAAAAACAAATTCTGACTGGTAGGTCTGTGGCGCACATGAGATTTTGCATTTCTGGTAATGTCATGCTGCTAATCCCAAGGACTGTACTCTGAGTAGCACAGGCCTAAGATTTCGTACTGGCTTATAAGAGACTAATAATGCAGTGGCTTATTTAAGTGTATGTGGGTCAGGCATTTTTTAACTGCTTTATATGAACATTATCTTAATTCCCCACAATTTCCCTAAAAAAGCAGTTATTACTACATTTCAAAGAATACTTTTAATTATAAAAAAGCACAAAAGATTAAAAATCATTGGGAAGTCTGCCTGAGAATAAAACAGGTAACAGTTTAATGTTATCTCTTTTTGATCTTCTATCTGTGCCTATATATACAGGATCTGGCAGAAGGAATGCTGGACCCTGCCTGTGAATGTCTCACATGAAATGGACAACAATTTGAACATTTCACCTAAAATGTCAACTAAAGTGTGCTTGAGTTTGAGACTGTTATGTTACAGAATTATATGCTTATGATTTTGTAATAAAAGGTTTGGTATAGATTACCAGCTCAAAACAAGGGGCGTTATTGGTGCAAGACCCTGTATTTTGTTAAAAACACAATGGCTCACACTTCGCTTTAGTTTGTTTTGGTGGCTGCTTTTTAAACTTCACATGTGGTTGTCCCTCATGACATGAAACATTCTTATACAGCATAAATGTGAATAGCTGCAAAAAAATCTGTGTATTATTCAGATTTACATACATAGACATAATAACTGAACCAATAACTACTGTATAAGTTTAGGTTGTGTTCTTTCTTTTTTTCTATTAGTAGAGATAGGACATTAGCTATTCATGTGGTTACATCTTTGTTCATATTAGAATGTTATATTCCTCATGCCAGATTCCTAAATATGTAATTGGTAGGTCAAAGGTGTGTGCCTTTTATGAAATATTACAACGTGTGCTTTATCTCCTTTAAGCCTTGTGGCAACCCTATGTGATAGGCAATATTATCGATCATATTCACAGATGAGGAAACTGAGATACAGAAAAGCTGACCTACCCAGGCCACACTGTTGCTATGTGATGAAACATGGGCTTAACACAAGCTGAGTGCTGCAACCTCTCAAAGTTTCGAAGGCGGCTTTGCTACTACAATACAACTGCAAGGATAGTTTCCTCTTAATCCCAATTTAGGCAGAAGAAAACAAATAGGCCCGGCATGAAAAACAATTGGGTCTACCAACTATAGCCACAACAACTCTGCCTTACATGTGATTAGAAAGTAAATGGATTTCATCATCTGTAAAATGGGGATATCATCTTCGGGCAAGTGCTCAGTACAGCATAATGCCTAGAATATGGTATTAAAGTGGCCTTGCTGCCTTCCCAAATAGACTTGAGGAATTGTGACAGAGTCCAAACATTTACACACAGACGGCTAATCTGATCTCACCCCTCCTTTTTTGTTTTTATCATAATATCCTCTGTATTTTTGGTATGTAATCACCAGTATTAGAACATTATTTCAATTCAATATGCTGAGTACTGACTGTGTTAAGTAATGTATTAGGTACTGAGGATATGAAGTGTTCAAGATGTAGCTCATGCCCTTCGAGAAGTTGTTTACTGTAAATGGTAGCACAGAAACCACTATGTGAGCACAGGGGCATCAACACACATTTGAGATGGGCTGAGCTGAGAAAGGTTTCTGGAAAAGATGATTCCAGAACTAAGTTTTAAAAGATAAAAAGATATTGTCAGATGTAAAAAAGAAGGGAGAGCAGAGCAGGCAGAAACAGCAGCATATGGCCATCTACGGAAGGGTCAATCAGAAGACATTCAGGGGACTGAAACCAGTTCAACACTTCTAGGGGCAAAGTATGCAATGGAGAAAGTGGCTAGAGATTGGGAATATTTGCTGGTGCCAAATACGACTGAAAGTATTACCACTAAAATTTTAAAAAATTACATCAATCTATTGGGTCAACACACAACCTCTACTACATGGTCAAACACACAAATAAGAGAAAACAAAGAGTAAGCCAACAATATAAAAAAAAATAAACCAGCTGTATTAACAACCATAAAGTTGAAAAATTTGGACAACTACATATACCACCCTGCTAAAAATTAACAATTATGAAATCCAATTTGAGAAGCACTGTAGGCAGAACTTCATGAATACACTGGCAATGGCACTGCTGCTTTTGAAAGATAAAGAGGAAAGAGATCAATTCCCCTGACCCAGGAACCCCAGTTTGGGAGCTATCTCAAGGAAATTCACTGAAGGGCAGAAGATGGATCTTGTAAAAGTATACTTACAAGGAAACTCCTTATACCCATAAAAAAAGCAAAAGCAATGTTTTATAACTTAAAAAGAGAAAACTATTGATACATGAAAAATTACAAAGATAAAACAGTACCCATGCATAAGATGCATTTATATAACATTAAGTATTGATATGTTTAGACACAATAGACTCCCGCTGAGTTATTCCTGAGAGCCACAAAGAGCATTCACAGGGACACGTGTATTTCAAAGAAGTCAATGGAAACTGCATACATTTTTCAATAAAGATACAGACATTTACTTTGTTCCTTTCCTTCATCAACTCAACGTGGTACTAATTAGCTGAAAGGCACATGTTACATATGAAATGTATTACTGTCTGATTTTTAAAAAATATAGTAAACAAATTATTACTCAATATAATTTATGGGTATAAATCAACCCGTGGGATCTACGGAGGCAGAAACAACAAAATAAAACATAATCCTTTAGAGTAAAAAGGTTGCAAAATGGTGTTGAAATTAATCTAGTGGTTGCTACTAATCTGCTATGACTATAATTTAAAACAAAAGGGAAAAAAGTGAGTTGTAGTTTTCATTAGTCACACTCACCAGTCCTTCAGCTGGCTGCTGCCTCTCAGTGGCTCTGTTGTCCTTTGAACAGTTGCCCTCTGAACAAAAAGGGCCTTCAGGTTTCTGGTTTAAAAGGCTAGCTGCCTTCTTATTTTTCAGCAGATGCTTCAGAAGTTCGTTGCCTGAGTCTCCTTTGGCAGCAGGGGCCCCAGTGGGATGGGGAGGACTCTGCTCTAAGGAGACAGGACCAGCCACAGCTTTTTCTGCAACCCTGCTCCCAGTGTGTCCCTCTAACTTAGGATCATCTTGGCCTGGGCACTGCTCTGGCTCGACCGTTCCCACTTTCACATCGTTAACAGTGGCAGGGGTCTCCAAGGGGAGCTTGTCCTCCTCTGCACTGGCATGAGACTGCTGATGAGGAGTTCCTTGTGTGAACTCACTGTTGGGCAGTTTGTTTTCTAATTCTGCACACAGCTGGGCCACAGCCATGCCAGGAGCTGCTGGCCCAACTGGGTCCCCTGACTCGGGCTCTACTTGCTGAGGAAGTTCACTGGGCGTGTGCCCTGTGGGAGTAGAGGTAGTTTCTGAGACACTTGGGGTCAGAGGGGCAGTTACATCTGAGTGGGGGGTGGACGGGGCCTTGGTGGATTCGGTATCTTCATCTTTCTTCTTTTTTCTTGTTCTTTTCTTTTTCCCCTTTTCCTCTGGGATTATATCAGAATATAGCTGAATTAGAGACTGGGTTGATCCGGGATAACTTTGTCCATGGGTGACAGCAGGGTCTTGGCCACATGGGAGACTGCTGTTGGCTACTGGTGGTGCTGCAGGTAAAGCAGGTGTAAAGGGAGGCCTCGCTGGGGACTGCTGGAAGCTGGCCCCGGAATGGCCTCCATGTACCTGCTTAACAGGATGGAAATTTGGGCTTACACCAGGAACTGATGGTGAATCAGGAACAAATGAGGGGGGTCCAATCTGCCTCCGCTCACTGGTTTGTATGAAAGTTTGGGTAGGGGATGAGGTAATAGATCCTTGCTGTATGCTCTGCTGCTGTAAAGCTTGGCCTGCTTGCTGTTGGTGTTGTGGAGACTGCTGCAGGGGTCTTGAGGGTTGCATAAAATCACAAGGTAAGTCAGAGCTGTAGAATGAAATCCTACTGCTGGGCTCTGAGCCCATTAGGCCATGCTGCTCCCTCTCTATCCTCTGCTGTAAAGCTCTTTGCCTGTCTACTTCCTGCATGAGTTGGATTCGTTGTCTTTCCTGCTGTTCCCGTAAACGCTCCTTCCGTTCCCGTTCTTGAAAACTTTCACTGAAAGGGTTATTGTCATCAAATTCCACCCGTGGAGGTGGTCCACTCTGTGCATTTACATTTGACATTGGCCCTGGGGCTGGTGTGCAAGTTTTTATTGGTAGTTGGGCAAGTGGAGGCTGAATCCTAGGAGGATTGAGAGGGAGATGAGCAGGAGCACTGGGAGGCTGCCATCCGGACAAACTGGGCATTCGGGCAGGGCTGGTATGGCCAGAAATGACTGCTGTGTGCTGCTGTAGCTGCTGTGGCACCATGGGGAAGCTGGGCTGGCCCATAGCAGGTGGAGTGGCACCAGGAATGAGGGGTGGCTGGGAACGGACTCCTGGCATCACAGTAGGTGGGGCCATGGCACACTGTTGCTGCTGCTGCTGCTTGATCCGGTAATCTTCAATCAGCTCAGCATGCTCTTTCTGTTGCTTCCGAATCTGGAACAATGAAATTAAATCTCACTCATTTATGTACACTACAGGTATCAAACTGAGACACTGGCTGAGGGTTAAGGTGGGGGTTAGTTATAGAGAAGGCAGATCACTCTTAGAGGCAAAATTATTTTGCTTAGACACTGGCAAAAATCATAAATCCCTGGATTCAACCTTTTTTAATAGGATTTTTCTAAAGTCACCTGTAAACTTCTTTACAAATGAAATACCAAAACCAAATTCAAAATTCATTTTTCTAAAATAAATATTAAGAAAATCTTACTGTGAAAGTCAAACTACTATTTAAACTAAAAGACAAAACAATAAACAAAGGCTTCACAGGAATCAGCTAATTGTGACACCTGAGAAGTTAATACATAAAGTTGGAATAATTACAATTTAACATAAAATTAATCACGTCAACATGTTAAGATTTCATTTTTTAACTATACCAAAAAGCACAACATGTTAAAATGAATTATTTGGGAGTTCCCTGATGGTGTAGTGGCTTAAGGCTTCAGCACTGGCGCTGTCAGCACTGCGGCCTGGGTTCGATTCCCAGTCAGGGAGCTACCCACATACCAAAAAGCCAAAAAGCCAAAAAGCCAAAAAAAAAAAAAAAAAAAAAAAAAAAGAATTATTTGCATGTACATAACATCCTCCTCTCCAGGTTAAAAAGATTAGATTAGTGAAATTCTTCAATAGTTAACATACCCAAATTATAATTTCTGAAATGTATATAAGCTCTAAGTCTACGGTTATTATTTTCCATAGTTTCTAGTAGGGTCCTAGCTGACTGACTTATGTCGGTTAATTCATTTCAAAAACCTTCGTACCCCAATGTGCAAGATGCTGCAGACAAATCTCAATACTGGTGTGACCCATGTCCTGAGGGCACACCACCTCCCTTAGAGGGCTGGGAGAAGGGATACAAGATGATGTGCACATCCTTTAAAATCATCCCACTTTGGGATGTATATTATACTATTATGCTGAACCCAGTAGTTCTAATAAGTTTTCAACTTATTTTCTTCAGTTTTCCTGGCAGACTACCATATTCTTTACACATTATGGTTTTGACCTGTTCTCCAATAGCTATATGTATAACTTCTATATTATTTTCTTATCTTTTCTGACCAGTTTACTGGCTAGAACTGAGGAATTGCCATTGGACTGGTATGAAGCAGTATGAATATACATAAAGCACCCACAATGGAATCTGGAAAATAGAAGGTGGTAATACATGCCTTCCCCATGACATTTAAAAATACTTTTTATAAATGTTATCACCAACTGCTTATCTTAATGAGATTACACTAGATTGATGGGCAACTATTTAGTAACTATATATAGATGTGTCCCATTTACCAAGTAGAGTATGAGCTTCTAAATAGGATTCAATCCATGGATATGGAAAACCTAGGCCCTCATCATAAAGAATTTAAAGAAATACACCAAAGGAAATGAGTGCTAAAATTACTTTGTAAGAAATACCCATCCTTAGAAGATATTTATTTGCAATAAACATGAACACAGGAAGGTAAATTTAAAGAGAAAAGAAACCTCTCATTCTAGGATAGTCCGAGTTTTAAATAATAGGAATTATATTATAATCACCTTGTTGCTGGTACATTACTGTGGTAGCTGTAGTTTGGAGATAAGACATCTGGGTCAGTTGAAATGCCTAATCCAATAGTCAATATGGGCGAACAGGCTGAATATGTTGCCTACCTCTGTGATGACTTACCCAATTCTTCATGTGCAAAATGGTGATAATAGTGAAGGCTGACTGTGAGTAAATGTGTTTACCAGTGTTCATTACACAGAAAGCACTCTGATTTTTATTGAGGCAATCTACTCTGAACTCCCCCCCTTTCTACTATTATCATTTAGATTATTTTTCAATTTTATTTTTAAAAATTAAAATTGACAATTAGGAGCAAAACTGACTTTCTGGGCATACAATTCTATGAACTTTAACACACAGAAATTAGTGTAGCCATCACCACAATCAAGATACACAAGAGTTGTCATCCCAGAAAATTCCCTCATATTAACCCCTGTGGAGTCAAATATTCCTTCCCCCACCCCTTAGCCCTGAAAATCTCCATTGTCCATCTTCATAACTTTGCCATTTCAAGAATGTTATATAAATGAAATAAGTATGGGTTTGGGGAGTAACTGTTTTCACTCAGCATAACAACACAGCTCTCGAGATCCATCCAAGTTGTTGTGTGCATCAACAATTTGTTCCTTTTCAATACTGTGTAGTACTCCACTGTATGGATATACCACCCTTTGTCCAGCCATTCACCACTGAAGGGTACTTGGGGGAGATTCCAGTTTGTGTGACTATGAACAGAGCTACTATAAATATTCATAAACAGATTTCAGTGTGAACCTAAGTTTTTGATTCACTTGGGTAAAAACATTAGGAGTGGACCCTTAGCCCACTTTGATCACTGCTGTTTTATTTTAAATAAAAACTTTTAATTTTACTTCTCTTTAAGAATAATTGATATTTCACTATGCACATTTTGAAAAACATCTGGTTTATAATGGAAGGTAACAGGAAAATGGTTTCGTTTTTCAGGAATGAGTACATAAGACACACCAATGTATTTTAAAAGCAAAACATTGAGAAGAAATGTTAGTAACATACCATAAAAAGAACCACCAGAATGCTTCAAATGCTGTTATCTGAAATTCCACTAGAAACCAAGGAATCCAAGGCGATTGTCAAGAAAAGGTTAACTCTAAGTGAACAAATACCTCTCTGCCCCTGATTCTTGTTCTCATGTAAACCTGGGAGCTCTGTCCTCAGGAAAGCTAAGGACTCCTGAGAGTGATTTCTCAGTGCAGGTATAAAGTACCTGAATTTCCCCAGCTGTACTAGGCTTCATACCAGAATATGAAAATTAATCTCTTCAGTGGCACTTATCAAGTACATGCTGTGTGACCATTACTCTTGGGAAAAGACTTCAGCTAGTTTTTCAGTTAGTGAGAGGGCTGAAGCTGTCACTGGTGCACTTTCGTGTGCCATGTAACACTAACCAAAATGTTATACCACTAAGAAATGAGAACAAAACATTCTATTCATTGACAACTGTTCCTGTGTTGTCAACCTGTCTATTACCTGCTCCAACTGTCTCTGAACCATACTCTGCTGCTCAGTGACGTGCTTGAGCTGTTCCGCATCCTCTTCTGGAAACTCTCGTCCCGCTTTCTTGGCAGTGCGTTGTTTAGCTGACAGGGCCTTCTTAGATTTTCTGTGTGCACCAATTTGTTCTTCAAGGTATTTCTGCTGCATCTGAAGAAGTTGCTGGGTCTCCTGAAGCCACTCTTCATACTGCTTACGTTGTGAATCATCTAAGAGAAAATAAAAATTTCATCTGTGTTAATTTTCTAGCGTCCAACAATATAAATTAAACAAATCCATTTTGTACAAAAGTGCATTTTCATTATGACCTTGTAATAGTTACTTTGAAAACACAATACTAAACATTAGACCATAATGTAACCATAAAGCAGGAGATTTTAGAAAAATATTTGAGAAAACCAAAGAATGCATGCTTTTAGGGCATGGGTTAACTTCATACTGATCAATACTATAAATCCAATCTTTGTAAAGCAGAAGACTTTTATCTAATGGAATGTTTTTATGTACTGAACTACCAAATTCCCTAACACACAAGACAAACTATGTATTATCATTGTATGTGTATTTTATTAATTCAACTTCACAGATTTTGAAGAAAGACAGACAGACATATCCTATTAAGGTCCAAAGCATGGATTAGGTATCATTTCCCATGCTAATTTTCTTAAATTTATAAGGTCCTCCCTATTTCTTAATAGTAAAAAATGGTCCTAAACTGAAAGGGAGAGAACCTATAATGTTTTAGAAAGGGGCAATACAAAGTCTATGTTTTAGAAAAAACATCCATAAGTGAAAAACACTAGTAATTTTTATAAATTTGGTAAGTTATACCTCTATAAATGAGCAAAGGTAGGGAATAATTATCCAAGTAAAATCTTTCCTACTTTTATGACTGTCATTGATATCTCCCCAAATAGTTACATCTCTTCATCTTATACCAACATTCCTTCTTTATTCTTTAAGGGTACTTTACTTCAATGATGCCAACTCCAAAAAAGAAAGTCATCTTACGATAGTGAAATTCAGTATATATCTTTTGGACTCATTATAAGACAAATAAATGAATAAATACCATTCTAAGGACATTAGGTGAAAAATTATATCCATGATAACAATATTATACAGTTAGAATGCAACCAAAGCCAATGGGCACAATAAAGCCAGAAAAAGCCAGTTGGTTACAACAGTTTATTTGTTTTTAATGCAAATATTTGCTCAAATTATGATAATTATTAATGCAGGGGTAATTTCAAAGGGTCAGACTTTGGGTTTGTTCCTAAACCCAGAAGTTTCAGTACATGTATGAACTTGATTATCTGGTCTACTAAATTTGAAGGGCATTTTTCAAGAACAGGCTTTTTCACAAGATTTCAGAAGTTCTGCTTCTGGTAGAATGAGACCTACCGCAAGGAAAGCCTTTCTGGTTTCTGGAACCAGGAGAGCAGAGGTGAGCAAAATGAAAAATAATGGTTAAAAAAAAAAAAGTTAGCTAAACAGTCTGAAGATTTCAGAAAGGTTCAGTTTTGGGAGGACTTTAAATACTATCCTGAACCACCTTGGGACCCCTGAAGACAACTAGAAAGGATTCAGTGGCATCCTTCATCCTTGACCTTCACACCATGCTGCTAACCCAACTAAGCATATTCCCTGTGTTGTTCCCATTTAGTGTCCTTTTGACTTAAGTAGACAGTCATTAGAGCAAGAAGTGGTTTAATTCTACAGAGTGTAAAGTGCCCAATCTATATAAAAAAAAGTAGCAAGAATATTAAAAAGAACAGGGAAGATGATTTTTCTGTATTAAAATATGTATTTCTAACTATAATTATTCATGCACCAAAAACAATAAAACAAAAAACAAACCAAAAAACCAATGAAAATACATGCTTTGAGGAAAAGATGCCTTAATAAGGTTTCATAAAAGATGAGAGGGCACTGAGACTTAAAATTTAACACACCTACACTAACTCCAAGTTTTTAGACAAAAACAAATACAATGCAAACAAGCAATCCCCAGAGAACATGTAACTTATTAGATTTATACTTACTGACAAAGCCTGGACCAAAATTTGGAGGATTAGGCCTAGAAATCTGATGTGTTATACTGCCATCCTAAAATAAGTAAAATTTACAAATAGGTTTATTCCACAATTCAGTTAAAGGGGGAAAAGACTTTTAAAAAAGAAAAAGAAATGGAAGGAAAAAAAAAAAACCCCTTTAATTTCCTAAGATATCTTCAAAGCTCCCATTTTTATAAAAACAGTGACTTGAGTGGTGATAACCTAATTTTTGAAAATTTTAACTGTTACATTTTCTAGATTTCAGTTGAAAAGCAATTATGTTTGAGGTGAGGGATTAATCATTAGAAATATAATAGAACAAATCAAATATTGTTAGTATAGCTTGAGTTCCACATAAAGCGCCACTTTTTGAAGAAATTTACCTTGGTTTCTTCTGCAATTAAGACATAAACATGGGTTCCAAATTTACTAAATTTCACTCCATAACACAGTTATTTATAAAACAAGAACCAATGTCTCTAATATGTACAAACAATAAAACAAATATACACTAATTTAAAATCTTAGTCTTATTTTCTAATTAAATGTCTTGTTTCGTCCATGGTGACTAAATAGTTATTAATCTCACAATTTCCTGGCTACAATCTGATAAATTTTAACTTTGAAAAAACATTTACTCAATGTTACAAGTTCTGTTAGACATGAGCTATATACAAGGTAACAATTACAAATGACACTAGCAGCCAGACCATACTATATGTAGTTCTTACATTATATGTAGTCCTCATACTACGAAGCAAGTGGTGTAACATTTGACATATCAGAAAATGGAGGTTAAAGAACTTGCCCAATATGGTAATGGAAAGAGAACTGACTCTGGGTGATGAACACATAACACAACACGTAGATGATATGATGTATTTTAGAATTGTACACCTGAAACCTATGTAATTTTTACTAACCAATGGCACCTCAATAAATTTAACAATAGAAAGAAAAAGGAACTTGTCCAAATTGCATAGTAAATTCACAGAGGAATTGAGATTTTTTTTTTTTTAACTCAGCTATGAAGCCTATTCTTCCATTGTATGATATGGTGTTTCTCTCTTCTTTTAATAATAAAAATAATGTAATTTTCAGCATAATAAATCTAAAGCACAACTGGCAGGGAAAAAAGAAAATTCCAGAAAGACATGTCATAGGTAGCTTAGTAGGTAGCTCTTTTTTCCTAGGTAGATATTAAAAAAAAAAAAATCAATGAAGAAAATACCATATGAAATGAGCAATTCTACTTTCCCAGACATTGGGTGACACTAAATATTTAAATATGTATATTTAAAGCTGATTATTATGAATGGTGAACATTCAAAACACAAAATTATTCCCAAAGAATAGCAGTCCATGAGTATATCTAAAGTAGAATAATTTTAATAATTATTTTCTATGGTTTATAATAGCAGTTTTATATTTAAATAGAATAGATTAATTCCAAAATATGTGATATGAAAATATCTTTATTGATATTAAAAGTAAATAAAAGCAAAACCTAAGCATTTGGTTTTCCTCCAAGTAACTTTCTACCCTTAAATATATAGATCCTTTTCATAAATTATTGTCCATTTTTAAACTTTTGTCTTTTCCCTCAAAAAGTAATTTTAAAAAATCTTTATTCCTGCTGAACCAATAACACTCTGGCAGTGTTCTATGGCTTCAACTACTTTCTAGAAGTGGTCTCACTATAAAGAGGGAGGTTTGGTGAGAAACGGGAACTTGCACTCTGGAGGGACTAGTTACAAGCAGCAATACCTGAGTAATCGACTGTGATAGGAGATGCTGGCCTTCGCTACTTTGTGTCCCAGTTACAGATTGGCCCATAAAGGGGAACCTGTGAGAAGAAAGAACCAGGTATCAAATGATGAGCATTCAGAACTCAAATTATTTTAAGTTAACAATTTCTTCTTCCGGAGAAGAAAGAGTAATGGCGGTATCTTTCTCCTCAAAAACATTTACTAGAGTCTTCTTTTTCATGTACCAAACACATTTATAATCCTTACTACACATCTCTATGAAGTGTAGACTCTTACTATTCCACTTTACATATGATGAAAGAAGATTCAGAGAGATTAAGTAACTTTTCCCACAATGACTAGTGAGGCTGCGATAAAAAGCCAGTTAGGCTACTCTAGAGGTTTTACTGTTATATGCCTCATTATATCTTAAAATAAAATTGATTCAAGTCTTTTTGATTAAAAAAAATAGTAAAGATACATTTTTAGTATAATATATAAATCCTAAGAAAATTATTTCTTCTTCCAATCTTTATTTAAAAATAATTGGGAACTTAGAAATTTTGTATTCTAAAACTAAAGATGTATTTCAATTAAGAGGTTTCATAAGTTTTTGTACATTTCTGTATCTAATGTTGAAGCAAATCAAAAATTCGTCATTAGCCAAGAGAAAGTCTATATGCTTAAAAACATTTGGTAAATGTTACTTATTCTATAATATAAAACTTCACAGAAATATTACTGCTTTAATGAAAACAGTTTTTCTAGAGTTACCAAATGCTTCAGCATAATAACATATACATATAGCACAATTCCCCAGTTATGTATCAAATACTGTATGTTAGTATTTAGGTACTATTAGAATTTAGAGCATATGCTTTTTAAGTTTTTAATCAGGTTTCTGATTCACCTATAGCCTTTGTACCCACTATAGTCCTGGTCTGGAATGATCTCTTAATCTAATTATGAATCACTATCCCCTCATTGAACATACCATATTATTTGAGGGACTATCACCTCCCTTTCTTCAAAGCACTCAGTAGAATAGCAAACAATATGCCTAATACATGACTGAGATGTCAGTACACCTCTAATTTGTAGAGGTATGAAGCTGAAAATGCCAGGGCTCTAATTCTAAGGCCCGTCTTATGTAATTTAAATTTTCCTTCTATTTTGACTATGAACAGCAAACTACAATATTATCAGTAGTACCATGACTTTGTCACCAATAGAACTCACACTACTTTTATAACAAAAGTTGTTTCACATACCTAATATAGGTCATTTAGGCTCATGATTACTTTGAAATTATTGTAGTTATCAGACCTATTGCTAAATTTGTTAATGCACATATACCATAATTTTTAAATTTAAATAACTATTTTTCAAATATAACTGATTTATTTTTTAATACTAGGTTTTTGGTTTTGCATATAAAATTTGGAGAAGAAATTCAAAAGCTTCACTGGAGTGTCAAAAAGGTTCATGACATAAAACTGTTAGGAACCCCTGTGAGAGAAAGTGTTCAACAGAGACTGTGCAACAGTGAAAATCACTAGAAACTACTATCTCTGCTTTGATTTCTCTTACCCATTTCAAAGCATCTCAACAAATAAAAAGAACTATATCTTTAAGGATTCCCAATTTATCTTTAGTATTATGTTTATCTTAAATTTATGTAGTTTATCTTCAATTTCATAAACATCCACATTCCTTTTTATAAAAAGTTCTTCAACAAGATAATTAGGCTAAATTGAGGCTCTATCATACTCTATTGCCAGAGGTTTATCAAATAGCAATATACATAACCACTCATGGTGCTCACTATAAACAGACGGACAAGCACCATTCCTAGACATCCTCATGGCTGAGTAAACTAACCTGTATTTTTTAAAAAACGACCATAATTCTGATGGTGGTCTACGATCAAAACTTAAGGCACTGCCCAGAGGTTGTTAAATATCCCTGAGGGGGGCATAAAAATTCTAATTTCAGAAATTCATATGATCAAACAACTCTTATAGCCTTTTTTCAACCCATAATGTCCATTTTTCTGCTAACAGTGAAAAGGCTTACAAAATTTCCAAGCACTAACTTTCAAATGTCCTCTTATCTATACCTCATGACCTTTTCTTAAAATTCAAATTCAGTTGGGGGGCATTTATTTTAGAGCTGAGTTC
Source organism: Lyroderma lyra (assembly GCA_004026885.1). Taxonomy (NCBI): domain Eukaryota; kingdom Metazoa; phylum Chordata; class Mammalia; order Chiroptera; family Megadermatidae; genus Lyroderma; species Lyroderma lyra. The sequence goes on along the minus strand of PVJL010002384.1, from coordinate 161,553 downwards.
ACTGTTGCCTGAAAAATCTCACTTTTTTCTTGGCATTGTTCTGTTGATGGAATAAAAAATATTCACAGGCTTAAATAAACTAGCTATCATCTGATCTCAACACCGAACAGTTTAATTTCTGTTTTCCTGCTTTTCATCTCATCATTATGTACTGAGGATGAAAGATCTCTGTCCTAAGCAGCTTTTAGTTAGGATTAACTATTCTAAAGGTTATTTAAAAGAACACACACTTTAAATACTTTGGATTTCCTGGTTAATTAAGTCAATCTTCTAAATCTTTGTTTTATTATGTTTACCCTGTAACAAATGGAAATCATTTTACATTTGATCATATCCAAGCTGATATCACAACAAATTTAAATACTGCTCATTCCTAGAATATAGGTTTCTGAGTTACTATATAATTCTTTCTAGGAACTAGTACAATTTTCATGCCCTTTTTGATGAAAAGTAAAAATAAGAAATGGCTTCACCTACCTGTTCATAACCATTGGTGGCATGCCCATATTGTTTTGTGCCATTACTTTATTTATGCCTTTAAGGGCCACCATTTTGGCTTTCATTATAGGATCTGTAATTGCATCAAAATCTAAAGAAGAAATAGTTTAAAGTTACTTATTTCATAGTACTGGGTTCAGGTTACAGTAAGAGATAATGTAATTATCATAAATATCATGTAATTTATAATCAATATTACAGCTTTCTAGAGTAGGAAAGGAATTATGAGATAAGAACCTTATCCTGAATTTAATCCTATCTCAGTAACCCATAATTGAAGCAAGCTTTAATACCTTAGTCCTGCAAGATTACAATAATAATCCAAAGCAATGCTAATTCATCCAAACTTTTGCAATGCTAATCACAATTGTTTCTTTAGTAATGTTAACATTATGAATGGAAATTTGCAGTCAATTCCAAGACTATGAAATTCTACTAAATTAGTTATCTCTCTTTAAGAAAAAAATGTATCAATTTCTTGAGGGCATATCCTTGCAATAACGACAGGCTACTGAGAAAAGACCTCTGCATTATACGTGAAAAAGAAATGGACCAATATGATGACATTGGTAATATATAGTAGACTCTCCATTAACTGGAACTCAAGCAATCAGTACTTTCTCAAGCACCTGGCAAGAACAAAACAAATAAAAAACCAAATAATACTTTAAATAAAAATTAAAATAAAATCTCAGCATGTTATAAAGCTGTACAGCATGCAAAATCGGACTGCATGAGAGGCACAGGACCTCAAAGCAAGCTGATATTCATTCATTTCCCAAGAAGCTGCATGCAAGTTGCCAGGATAGAAGCAGCAGATCCAAAACCATCCACACCCACTTCTCCTGATCCTGTCCCAGCTACAGCATCAGATTCTGATGCTCCTGATGCGGTGTCTGCCCAAGAAACTCTCTCCCCTTAATGTAACAGTTTTAAGTGTGTATGTGTGTGGTTTTTTTCCTGTTACTTTGAGGTTAAAAAAATATCAACTTAATGAAGATCATTAAGTTGAAAAGTTTATTGACCACCAGTTAACTAAAACTGCACACTGCATTCACAAAGCTGTTTTTATAATACAATTGTGTTACATTAAGTTTATCTTTATGTGTCTTAATTTGTTTTTAGCCTATTTCTTTTCTTTCTTTTCTTTTTTTTTTTTGGTGGTTCCCTGGCTAGGAATCGAACCCAGGCCGCAGCATTGAGAGCGCCAAAGCCTAGCCACTACACACCACCAGGGATCCCCTCTATTTCAATATTATAATAATATCAAGGCAATATAGAGTTCATGATATGGTAGAGTAATAGTTAGGTCTATTTTTAATAGTAACTCTCAAGCAACCAGAAACTACATTATCCTAGCCTCTACCAATCCCTGTGGGTACTGGTTAACTGAGAGTCTATTCTATACAGGACAGAATGTCAATTTCATTGTTCAGATTTAGAATAAAGCATTCCTTACTAGTCTTCTTTGATTGCTACTCAGACACTCAGTTATTTTTACTGCACTGCTACTCTGTGGGATATTTTTTTCAAACTAGTAAGCTTTATATAGCAAAAAAATTGCTTTATATAGCAAAAAAATTGCCAAGCATTTATTATACACAAATGGACAGTACATTTATTTCTATCATAATTTCTTTAAATTCACCTTTCAAAGTCTCTGAAAATACATGGTAATAATGGTTAGAAGGAGGGAACTATAAAGAAGACTCGTTTCTATTAAACAATACTGTAAGCAATAGGAAAGTCTGAAACTCAGATTTTCCTATTGCTTACGGTATTGTTTAATAGAATCTCTTGATTTACCTGAGAGGAATCTAAAACTATTAATACCTTTTGATATGGGCCAAACAGAGCAGCCATTTCCCCCCTCCCCCACACTTTACTAAAGACTCCTTTTCTTGTTCTTTAGCTCAGTTTCACCTTTTACCCTAGTCCAAAGTCTTAATCACATTCCTTATCAATTTTCTCTGGCTCTTCACCCTGAGCAACAGACTCCAAAACTTGTAACTCATGTCTCCAGCTGGCTGATTACAATCACTACAGGAAAGCATCCCTTCCAGGCCCTTCTGGACCTAGACAGGGGATAACACCTGAATGACCAGTTGGGCCAGAAGTCAAAAGGCCACAGGCCCAACAGACTTTTCATCCTGAAACCACCCAGTGACAGGGGCTTTAAAACCTTTTTCTCAGATCAATGCCTTTAAACTACTAACTGAATTAATTTCTCCTCATCTAGGAACCATCAGGATACTAGCGGTGCCCCAACAAGGCTTCCAGCCCATCTCAACAAAGGGGTCAACATGGCGGATCTCAGGACCCCTTCCCCTTTTAGATCAGATAGGGTGAGAGCTCTGTGGGTCCCCAATAGTTAGGGACAACCACCATCTTCAGCAGGAAGCAGATACAGATGAGACCTTCAGCCCCTCAGCTTCCCATAAAGATTTGTGGGGATTGTGTCTCTCAAGGAATTGTGAAGAAGGCAGACAGAACAGGGGGAATCTCAGGACCCCTCTGATGAAACTCGCCCTGCTGGATTAGTCACCACCTTGATACCACCCTTTCACTAGTAATCCCTAGTAATCCCTGCCCCAGGCTAGGCAGCCGCAGGAGGAAGTTCCAGGGAAATACAAGGAAGTTAGAGGGCACAAGAAACCCACCAGTGTGAGTCAGTTCCTAACACCTGTGCAGTGAGAGTTACAATGACCTTCATCTCACCTGGGCCTCATTACACCATCATTGTAATAACATACATATGCCCGGAGGTTCATTAATATCATTACAACAGACTGAACTCTGGGAAAGGGCATGTGCAGTCAGAAGGGATTATGTCAATCAAGAGACTCCATGCCCAGAGGTGTCTCCCTGGAAGACACTGGACAGAAAACAAAAGTATCAAAGCCTCCTTAATCCAGGCTCTTGTGCCACTCTCCTTGCTCAAGCCCGCTCCTACCTTTTTGGAGTGTACTTTCTCTTCAATAAACTACCTCTTCGTTTCACCACTATACCTTTGTATGTGTCTAGTTCAATTCTTTGCTTGAGATACCAAGAACCTGGACGTCGTGTTGATGAGGACACCCCATTTTCCAGTAACACTTTCATTTTAAAGCCGAAAGAGAAACAGAAATAGTGCTCTAGTCCCCATGCAATTTTAACACTGAAATCTTATAGGCATCCTGCATAGCACCCTAATGCCCACAATAATTACTATGGAAACCAAAAGGAATTCCTACCGACGTTGGGGAAGAAGGGTTCTGACCGCTGACGAATCATGGCTTGCATCTGTCTTTGCTGTTGCTGTTCTTGCCTCTCTTGGTCCAGAAGATCCTGTAGAAGAAGAGGCTGTTCTTCTAAAAGGAGGGGCCTCTCTCTACTCTGCTGGGCTAACGCTGGAGGGATCATTAGCTGGTGGGGTCCAGACATGCCACTGGTACCAGGCTGACTTGTTAGAGGCACAGTTTGATTTGCAGGTTTTCCTGTCCCAAAACTGTGATTAACTGTTGACTGACCCTGAATGAATCCTGGATTTACCTGCACACCCTGAGGAAAAGTATGATTCACCCTAGAGACTACTGTCACATTAGAATTCATGGTATTATCCAAAACATGACCAGGTGGTGTCATTAAAGGAGGTGGCAAACTTGACACATGACTGGATGGAGAGGCCGGCAATGTTGGCGGTGGAGACCCCAATGGTCTCATGTCTGAATTATCAGATTTTTCATCAGCAAGTAAACTTGAAAGGACTGGAGTTGATCCAGTTATGTCACAAGAGTTTAGGCCATCTTCAGCAGGCAGTTGGGTGGATCCATGAACAACACTTGTGCTGGAGCCAGCAGTTTCTCCATTAGTGCTTTTGTCAAGTAGGTCTGTATCACAGGACTGCAAGGAAGCCTTCTCTCCTGGACTTGCATCTGTCTGAGCAGAAACCTGTGAGCAGGGAGTGTCAACATTATCTTTACCCTCATCACTTTTCTCATTTGCACATTTGGTTTCCCCTTTAGAATTCGGAGACAGAACTTCTGTTTTTATCTCATTGGTATCAGTGGATTTTTTCCATGAAGAATGTTTATCAGAAGAAACCACAGTTTTATCATCTAACTCTGTTTTTTTTGGTTCAATAGATACACACTGATTATCTAACTTATCATCAATTGGGACATTAAGGTCTAGTTCTTCATTAAACATGCTTTTCTTATCTCCTAGGTCAAGTTCTGGATCTGTATATGCAATGATATCAAATTCTCCTGATCTTAAGAGGTCATCGAGGTTGGGATCATTAGTTTCCAAATTACCTAAAGTATCTAGTTCATCTCCCTTACCATCCTCTGCATCTAAATTTAAATTTTCAAGATCTTCATCATCTAAGTCTTTGACTTCAACCCCCTCAAGGTCTTTAACATCTAGTTCTTTTACAGATGGGTCATCAGAATCAAGTTTTTCTTCGAGACCATCAGAAGATTGAGTGGGCACCTGTAAATTATCAGGTGACACTTCAGCTGGTGTAGATGTTGCCAAAGGGGCCTCTGAAAATTTACTACCTAAGGAATGACTCAGGGACCTCATGACAATAGAAGATGAATGGATGGGATGACCTTGCTCTTGATGAGATGGCGGCACCTGTTCCAAATTTGGATGCACAGGTAGCTGATTAGGTAGACCTTGTGAAGGTCGTCTCATGGGGTCTGTATGTCTAGTGCCTGTAAAGTCTGGCCGAGAAATGAAGTTTCCATGTCTTGGATGAGAAGGTGCCTCTATAACACTCCCAGGAGAAGCATTGAAGGGCAGCCGTGGCCTTCCGTCAGGAGCCCTATGCCTCAATTCAATAAATGCTTGGCCCAGTATGTTATGCTGCTGAACTGGCAGACTCTGTGGTGGAAAATGCTGAGGAAGTCCAACTGGATTGTTCATTTGTGTGTTATTTAAAGACCTAGGCATATCTACAGATACGGATCTTTTCAGCTGAGGAGGAACTCCAGATCCTTGTATTTGTTGAGGCACAAGGAAGCGTTCCTGACTTGACAAGGTACCGTGACTACCGGGAAAAGCAAATCTTTAAAAAAAAAAAAAAAAAAAAAAAAAAAAAAAAAAAAAAAAAAAAAAAAAAAAAAAAAAAAAAAAAAAAAAAAAAAAAAAAAAAAAGGCAAATAGTTAATATTATGTAAATTGAGAATTAGGTTGAGAAAAGGAAAAATTTTGGGTTAAACTCAGATACAAAATTAATGTTGCCAAATACAATCAATGACTTAGGAAAAACAAAATTATCATGATTAGAAAGCACTTATAAAGTATCTATATGAAAGTAAATTTTTACTAAGTACCCCATAATGAACTACTTTCATTATTTATATTGTAACTTGTTCTAGAAAGAACTAAAAGCAAATTACAAATAAATAAGAACTAGAACAGACATAAATTAAAACTAAGAAGCAAGAAAAAAGGAAAATAAGGGTAAGACTATATAACATGGAGGTAGGTATTAGAGAAAAAAAAAATGTCTGATAAAACAAAAAGCACATCTTAAAAGAACTAGCTCCTCAGTATAACTGGGATGTTATAACTTCAACCTTTCCACTAGCCACTTAAAAAAAAAAAACACACAAAAAAACAAAAATATCCCACTAACTTTGCAACCCTATCTCACCCTGAAAAGTTCCCAAAGGAAAACATTCTTTGAATTTGGAAATTCCCAAACTAAAATTAAAAATTTGGGGAGAATACCCAGTTATGTTACAGAAAGCTCTGACTGAGTATTGTAGTTACATTTCAGAAGTTTGACTGGTATGGTAAACTACATCACTGTGGCTGTAATGTAATATTAACAGGCAATACTTAATAACAAAAGGACTCTTTATAGAGTTCTTAAAGATAAAAATATCTAATACCTGTCATTAATGAAAATAACATTCATGATTATATCTCAAAGAGACCAAGTAAAAGGCAGTAACAACTTTTTGAGTAAGAGTAACTTCATGTGTTTATATGCCCTTCTAATAGCAATTTAAATCTCACATGAAATTAAAAGCATTACCTAAATCCATGAGGTCTCAACCCCATACCAGTAACATCAGGAGAATATGGTCCACATGGATCTTTTGGGAAAACAGAGTATCTAGGTCCTAAAGGAGGGACAACAGGTGATCTGATGCTCCCAGGATAGGGAGGTGGAGGCCTAGCAAATGCCTGGCTGATAGTCTCAGGCTGACAGTGTTGGAGGGGACCTGGGCGAGGCACTGCTGCTGGATCCTGCGACCCTTTCTCCTGTCGACCTGCCATCTTCTTCTGCTGTTGTTGCTGCAGAATGATTTCACGTAACTTCTGCCGCTATATAAAAAGAACAAAAATCACAGAAATTTCTGATAACTAATAGCTTTTTAAATCCTAGTGCTTCCAATATGTGATTACAGTAATGTTTAAAATATCTTAATGTTTTAAAATTTGACGTGACACTACTGACAGTTAATTATTTAATAGATTATAAAATTGATGATTTGGGTCCTTTTCTTTGCCAGCAATTATCACAAAAATGAAAGCTTGCTATTTAAGAATTTCACTACATAGGGAGTTCCCTGGTGGTGTAGTAGCTAGGCTTTGGTGCTGTCAACACTGTGGCCTACCCACATTAAAAAAAAAAAATCACTACAAATTCATAAATACTGAAATTAGATACAGAATAAATCCAACTGAATTGATGTTAATTTTATCAATTGCATTTTTCTTTTTCACACTATCACAAATTCTACAGGCTAAGAAGTTATACTTTAACATCTGTGTAGAAATTATTCCATTTGATGAAATGAATAGCTTTCTCAAAAAATACACTTACAACAACTGAGGCCAATGTATTTACCTGTCTCAATTTCTCTGTATCTGCCTGAGACATATTTACGGTGTTCTGTGTATCAGTGACTCCTGAAGTTGGTACAGGTCCAGAGGGTTGAGAGACACTGGAGAACTGCTGGCCTTGAGAACTCATTGGTGAGTTTGAAGGAGCACTAAGGTTCCCCTCTGACCCAGGCCGGGGCTGATCAGCAACATCACTTGTTCCAAAAGCATCGGACTGAGATCTTGGAGTCATTGGAGGCTGATCATAGGGTTCACGAGCAGCAGATGGGGAAGCACAGCTAAATGTGTCTGACAGGCCAGGTCCAGGTGGCCTAGGTGTTTGGGAACATACATCGGGTGGCCTACCCAAAGTACCAGGTAAAGCTGCTCCTCGGTTTTGTGCTGCCTGAAGGAAAGGATCCTGACTTGGCAGGAGGATGGGCTTTGCCACTGAGGACCGAGTAAAACCCTCTGAAATCCTTGGCCTTGGTGTTGCTGGTGGCTGAGAGTAAGGAACAGAAATCCCAGGTCTTGGTGTTCCAGGAGGATGAGCATATGGATCAGGATGCCTCTGGTTAGTTCCAGATGTAACAAACAAATCTGCTTGTGTGGAAGGCCTTGGGGTTGGTGGCTGCTGACTGTACAGATCAATCGTGGGTGGCCGGGGAGTTCCAGGAGGCTGAGAATAAGAGTCTGGATTGGAGCGAGATGTTCCTGAGGGTTGGGAGTAAGAATCTACAACAGGTCGTGGAGTTCCTGGGGGTTGTGAATAAGGATCCTGAGACGTTGGCCTTGCTATGGTACCAGGTGGGGGAAAAACCCTTGATGAATGGGCAAAAGACTCATTCACTGCTGGGTGTGTGGTTAGGGGAGGTTGGCTATATGGATCACCTGACTGGTTATGAGAAAAGTTATCTACAGGCCTTGGTGTCAAAGCAGGCCTTTCATAAGGGTCAACAGACAATCGCCTCGGTGCCTGTGACACTGATCCATAAGGATCCTGGGAGGATGGAGGTGGCTGCATTGGAGTCTTAAAAGGTCCAGGACCACTATCAAGAGGTGCAGGTGTCAACAAAGGTCGTGCATATGGGTCAGGAATCCGTTGTCTTTGAAACACATCTGCCCTAGGAGATGGTTTAGTAAAGTGATCACTGGTCCCAGCTGCTAGAGGTCCTTTTGCAGTTTGTTCAGAAACTATAGGAGACCGGGTCAGGGCTAAGGGTTTGGGGAACTGATCAGTCATCATAGGTCGAGGTGTGTCTGGAGGCTTTGCATAGGGGTCACTATTTGTCATGGAGGAAGAACATAAATCTCTGACGGGGGACGGCCTACTGGCTGTGGCTTCACTCATCTGAGTGGGCCTAGGTACTGATGACAAAGGTGCACAGGTTTCCACCAATGCAGCAGAAGGTCTTCTAGAAAAACTATGGCCCCCAGGAGGTGGTCTTGGGGTACCAACCATTTTTGCATAAGGGTCCATGGGAGATGGAGGTCGGGAAATAGAAGGTCCAGGTGAAAACATCTGTGGTGCAGGCGGTTGAGGAGTCTGAGACTGGGACAGACCCTCCTGTAGGGAAATCCGGGATGGGGCTGGAGGAGGGGGTGGAGCCTGTGGTTTTACAAACACATCATCTGTTGATACAGAAGCCAAGGTGCTGGGGAGCTGCTTTGTAAACAAGTCTTTATGGAATGACTGTGCAGGGGACATACTGCCGTTGCCTGGCTGAGGGGTCAAGGGGCTATGCGTGCCACTACTCGGTGTCTCTGAGCCGGACTGAGCCAGAAGAGGTTGTGAGCTGAGCTGCTGCTGTTGCTCACTCTTCACCTGTTCAAGCTTCTGTGTGGCCTCAATCTTCGCTTGCTGCTTACTTTTCTGGCGCATTTGCTGTTGAAATTGTGAGTAGAGGGAGGGGGAGAGGCAACGACATGGTTAAGAAAAATATAACTGTCATAGGGGAGGGGAGAGAAGCTACATTAACAAATTAATTCTGTTATCAGCTACCAGATTGTGCGTATTTTAGATAAGATTTAGATGCCCCTAAACTGGAGAGGTCATTATTCATATTTATGTCTAGGGCAGAATATTGTTTATACTATCAATAAACTTCCCAAGTCAACTTACAAAGATTTGACTAAGGAACATCTATTTTTAATAAGACTTGTATTATAGTTAAAAACCATATTCTGAAATAATGACATCAATAGCTCTCTTCTTAATAAGCACAAAGGGGATTTAGAAAAGTGAATTATTATACAAGACACACACCTGTCTAAATTTCCACTCCTGTTCATGTTCCGATTCTCTCTGCTTCAATGGGTCTTTAAAAAGCTCTGAGTCCATGCGAGAACCGGGGTCGCTGCTGTCCTGCGGCTGCCTCTTCCCAGCATCGTGTGACATCTGCACTTTATTAATGCGCAGAGCAGCCCTGTTGTCTCTGGCTTTTTGCTTTGAAAAAAGAAGAAAATCATTTCCCTGTAAATGTTAATGTGCTTAAGTAAAAATAGAACTACATGGAACTTTATCATAGAAAAGCAGGAAAAAGTCGGGTTAAATGGTTGGAATATAACCCATTAGAGAATTCACAGTCTCCTGCCTGAAAAGGTCTGGACACCAACCCACATTCTCCCTTTTATAAGGCATATGTCACCATTACTCTATTTGATCAGCCTAAGAGAGCCCAATCCTAATTTTCTTAAAAGACCTTTCAAAAATTGAAAATTTCACATCTCTCTCAATTTGCAGTAAAGGAAAATATCAAATCAATCCTCCAAATCTGAAATTTGGAATTTGAAGTTTAACATTAAAGATTATCTCAATCTTGTCATTACATAATATATAGTCAAAGTAAAACAAATCATTAGCAACACATAAAAAAAAAAATCTTGCTCTATCCAAACAATTATTATCACTGACATATGCATTGAAGATCAAGTTGGAAAACAACTGCATATACATTTCAAAACAATAATGTTGATTTAATGGGCTTTAAAACACAAGTGAAGATTTGGATCCAGTTGACAATCTTAATTTGGTTCTTTGAAAAATAACAATTTATCATCTGAACTGTTCATCTTATAAAATACCCTAATTGATTCCTGGTAAACTGCATGTTGTAAGAGCTCCTTAAAAGTGTCTAAGGTATGTCTTTTTCAAGATACACAAAGATTCTCTACTGAACTTAATACAAAAAGGACTTATTATGGAAGAAACAAAGATATACTAATGAAGTCTCAAAATTAGTACTTTTGAAGAGATAAAACAATTTTAAAGTGAAATGAATAAAATGTGCTCCCAAAATAAGTGATTTCAATCTTCAACATCCTGGTTCTGTTAACTAGCTCATAAAAGTGTCACACTTTATATTAAGACATAATGAGGCAGGAAAACAAAGCTGTTTATTAGTTGTATAAGTATTAACATATATTTTCTGCAATAGAAAATCTTTTTATTAACCTAAGACAAATATAAAAAAAAAAGGCCCAAGTATTGTATTTAAATATAATGTACTGAATGTCAACTTTAATTGAAAAAAGATAATGAACATGTCCATCACTCTGAAAGTTACATATAAAATTAATACATCTAAAGGAGATGCCATATAAGCATTAAAAGACACAAATTTAAAATCAGTAAAGAAAAGATAATGCATAGGAGTATTGTTTAAATACCACATATGGTGCTCTTTCCTGTGAGCTTGCTTTTCTCCATAATTTAGCAATCTGCTTCACTCTAGTAGTCCAGTCTGCAACAAAATACAATATATACATTTACAGAGCCATGGTAATGATGTGTAATAATAAAAAGGTTGATGAACTGATGAGTTAAATCTGGTCAGATTTTCATAAATGAGTAGCTGTCTAGTATGTTCTTTGTACAGTACAAAGTTCCTGGCACACGGTAGGCAAACAAAGGTTTTCTGAATGAAGTGTTGCCTTATTAACAATTTCACTCATAGAGCTGGGAAGTTTTTAAACCAAAGGGACTAAGAAGCCAAGATAAATTTAAGCCAAATATAATAAATTCTGTCAAGCATGTAAGATGCTACCAGAACCAAAATTAAAAATTTTGTTAAAGATCTAGGAGTTCCCTGGTGGTGTAGTGACTGGGCTTTGGCACTGTCAACACTGCGGCCTGGGTTCAGTTCCCAGCCAGGGAATTACCCACATAAAAAAAAAAAAAAAAAAAAAAAAAAAAAAAAAAAAAAAAAAAAAAAAAAAAAAAAAAAAAAAAAAAAAAAAAAAAAAAAAAAAAAAAAAAAAGAAAGAAAGAAAGGAAAAAAGAAAAACTAAAAATTTTGTTAAAGATCTGTACTCAAGAGAAGTCTATCAATTTGACCAAAAGGAAGTAAGCATTATTATAAATGAGCATTTCATCAGCATTTGTGCACAACAAAGATATGGAAAGGTAATGATTTCAAGCCATTTCTATGAAATTCAGTGTCAGGACAGTATATAATATGAAGTTTGGGTGAGATCAACAATTAGTGATAAAAATACAAACAACTTAGTCCATATTAAAAAGAAATAATAAGAAAGCTTCAAAAAAGTCAGTGAAAATCGAAATCAGTTGACAGACCAACAGCCCTAGTACAAGTCGTTTCATCAGGACCTAGAATCACAAAGTAAAATTATTAAAGAAAATTACTTTTAAAAAAATTACAGCTCTGCTGTAAGGATAATTTACATTGACACACAGTGACTTAATATAACCAGATGTGCAAAAAGTGTGATTAAAAAAAAAGTACTTAAAGAGCATGTATATTGCTTTAACAGACATTTCTGCACTAAATGGCTGGTTTCCACTGTTAGGTTAGGTAGCATTTATTTTTCTATATATAAATGACTAAAGTACCACAAGGAGGCTGAACCAAAAAGGCACCCAAAAGGACAGTGGTCATCCATAAAAACATTCACTTCTAGGTTCCCCTTCAGTAATTTAAAAGAGCTATGTGCTGATAGCTGGGAAACTATTCCAAGACAGGAGTTTGAATGACCTTTTCAATCCTGGTTTGTATTACAACATGAACTCAAGGAACTAAACCAGCATTTGCTTTCACATGGTTCATTCCCTGGTTAATCAGAATTTTCAAAAAGGATATAATTTTATCTGCTTTTGTTCCCCCCCCCAAGCAGACTGAGCAGCAGAAGGAAGGGAAGATAACATTGAGTTTGTTTTGCTAGGAACAACACTTAGAACTGATTCTGATTTAGTGTAACTTAATACTTTTGATGAAATGATAAGATTCTGTTCTAGGAATTTTTTTTTCTTCAATTAACATATACATAAACAGTGACTTCCATGTATTTATAAAGACTTCTCCTAGGAGCTGGAAACCATATCCTTTCATTCATTGCAATTAACTTCTGGAAAGTATGCAAATAGGCAAAGGCCCAGAATAACTAAGAAAATGCAAGATATTTCTAGATATCTAGGGACTATTCACATTGTGCACAGTCATACTAGATTAAAATTAGTGATGACACATAGGCTCTCCATTGTCATAAAAAGAATAAAAACAAACCAAAAACAGCTGCCATTACACATGCAGGACAGTTGGTAATATAGACAGCAGTAACACACTAAAGACTTACCAGGGAACTCCTCCTTGAGATTGGGGAAGTTAATATTCGTGTAGAGAACTGGTGCTACTGTTGCCATCTCCCCGAGTGCCTCCTCCTTCTCCCACTTGAGTGCGCTTCTTTGGGCATTTGACATTGTATCACCTTCCCCTTCCACAGGGGGAGCTGAGGGTGTCCAAGAGCTGTGAGGGTCACTGGCCATTGGATTAAATGCTGGATTTTTATCCCTGGCAAATCATAAACAACTCTACTTCATAAACATAAAATATCTTTCTTAATACTACGGTCAAGTACGATTTTATTAAAACTTATTTTTACAATGTAGCTAAAATATTAGATGATTTTAGTAAAAATAATAAATGTAATGTACACTAATATCATGCACAGTAACAGACTAATTAAGATTTATGTAACAAAAATAACTTAAGCTCCCATAGAAAGTAAAGGCTGGTAAATACCTGGCATCAGTGTAAGGGGATTGTGCTATGGCAGACAAAGTTCCCAACCCACTTCCAGGAGGCAGAGAGTTATGTGGGAGATGAGGACTCGGTCCAATAAGGCCATTCATGAGTGGCATCCGTGAAAAAACATCTTAAAAGAAGGAAGTAACAATTCAGTTTGCATACTACTCATAAATAACAGAAAAACACCAGAAATACTTCTAAATAAAACTCTGTAATGCTATTTAAAAGCTGGGTTTTATCAATATTATCATGCAAAATATTGCTTAAAGAGTGATTCCTTATAAATTTGTAATTTTATTTTTATTGTTAAATTTATTGGGGTGACATTGGTTAGTAAAAATTACATAGGTTCCAGGTGTGCAATTCTACGATACATTGTCTATATGTTGTGTTATGTGTTCATCGCCCACAGTCAGTTCTCTTCCCGTTACCTATAAAATGTTGAAATATTTTCTCTATAATTCTGTTTACTTCATCATGGTATAGTGGAAATAGTGTGTGATTTTAGAGTCTGTCAGCACTGGGCTTGAATCTTAATTCTGCTTCTTGTTAGAAGCAGATTTACTGTATCTGTAAAATGAAGGTATTCTGTAACATGACTGACAGCACAGTGCCTGTTATGCAGTAACTATTCAGCATGTATTAGCTCTCTAAAAGAATACATCTCAGCAAATGCTATTAAGGTTTATCAAATACTTTCTCTTCATTCAACATTTATAAAAAGATATTCTTCTATTTTACTTGTTCCTATTAATATGAAATACCATCTATGATTCATAAATTGGCACTTTTTCTAAAATAGCTTGGAACAACTAGTATTTCATCTAACAATTAGATCGTTACTGTTAAAAATATATACATTCTAGTTTTGACTTAATTTTCATTATTTGGCAGTTTTAGCCCCCAAATGCATTTTAGCTCTCATTCCAACTTATTTACAACCTTTAATACCTTATCATCTTCCTTCTAAACAGACATTAGGCAAACCATAATAAAACCATGTCTTTTCTGTAACTCTGCTCAAGTATGTAACTCCAGCCCTTACTGTGATCTTCTACTGTCCTTATCTAAAAGTTTTCCAGCAAAATAAAAAAAACAAAACAAAATTGGTGCCTTGACATGCAAAATTAGCACCCCTTTGGTCCGTTCTCCTCTTCTTCACAGATTCTTTTAACTGTTTCAGCAGACTGATATAGTACTCTCCAGTTACTGTAACACCCTTATCCTTGTAATCGATCAGCAGGATAATCTCCATGTCCCAAAAAAACAGTATCCATGATTTTTCCAATCATTTGTGATACCTTAAACTTCTTAGCGGGTAGCATGACCTTTGCATGGACTCCTGCTTTGACTCAGGCTCATAATGATGACCCCAAGTTTCATCTCCAATGACCATATGATTTAAAATTTCATCTTCGTTGTGTCTGCAGAGGTCCAAAAATTGTCATGAATAGTCAATGAGCTGCTGTTGTTGAAGCAGCGTAAGCATTCTTTGCACTGACTTTTGACATCCTTAGATGCTGATGGAGAATATTCAAAATGATTGTAGGTGATAACTCCAAACATTTCTGTAGCTGCTTTCTATTCAATCTGGCATCTTCCACTACAAGTTTTCAACTTTTTAGACAATGTCTGAGGAAGTAGCCTTAACAGGGGGTCCCAGACAGATGTAGTCTTCAATTGACTCTGCCTTGCTTGAAAAGACTATGCCACTTGTAAACCATTGATTTCCCAGGGCAACTGTCCCTGTAAAGCACTAATATCTCTCCAAAATGGTTTGAGGTATTTTCCCTTGTTTTGTGAGGAACTAGGTGATGGTGTGAAATTCAATTTTATCCATACTCACACTTGAGGTTTTTTTTCATGTTTAGTGTGCTTCTTTGACAATATCTGAAAGGATATGGATGGAAGTAGGCTAAAGTTTGGCACATATGCTAATAAGTCACACAATCAAACTGTGTGCACTAGTACCTCACCTCTCCGATAACCCCGTTCCACGAATTTCTTGATCATTCTGTATATGTCAAGTACTGTTCTAAATGCTTTGCGTGTATTAACTCTTTGACCTTCACAACAACCTTATGAAATAAGTTATCATATGCAGCTCTATTTAAGCAAAAAGCATGTTCATGTTAAGTAACTTGTTCAAGGACACACAAGTCAATGCAAAGCATTTTTGCTTTGTAATTATTTTAATTAAGAGACAGTCTCCTTCTCCCACTCACCTACCATATCCTACCCAACCAGGTCACACTAGTTTATAAGGTAATCTTTTTAAAGACACGACTCATGGTAAGAACTGAAGAGTTACTTAACTTTCACCTAAAGTGATTTCAAGTTATTCTATCTCAATCTTCTTGAAATTTCCCTTCTCTGCATTCTGATTTTCTAAATTATTGCCAACATGTTACATTCTGCCACCCTTCCTTACTGCTTCTATGGAGTTACTCTACTGAAGATTCCAACAATCTTACCGTCCAATGAAACAAAGTGTTTCAAGTGTTTATCGCACTTTACAACTATCCTCTAAAGAGCATTGTTTCTAAGATCTTATACCTCTCATTCAATGTCTCAATCTCTCACTGCTTTTTTCACTTCTACCTACTCCTTAAAAAGGAGAAAGGAAAGGAACATATAATTGCATACCTAACATAAATCAGGAGTTAAGCATATAACTCATTACATTTAATTTTAAAAAATTCTTCAAGATTTTGTACACTACTGGTAGTACTGTAATACTCTTATGAAATGTCACTCTTCCCACGACTTCAATTAGTATCACTATACAGATAATTCCTAAATTTTAGTCTACAGCCTTGAACAATATACTGGGGGGGGGGGGGCGGCGGCGGCGGGTAATCTATGTGTGACTTTTCCAAGTTGAACTGGATTATGGTAGCAATGTGTAGTACGACATTCCCTCAAAAGATAGCATTAATCAAATGAATGCTAGTTTTACCATGTGACAGGCAAGACAGTCGAAGAAAATGGTGGAAGCATGGTTGTCGTTCATGGAGCACAAAACCATTTTAAGTGGTATTTGAAATTAGAGAACATTATTTGAGTTTCCTCCATATTCTCCTGACTTGACACCCCTTCACTTCTACCTATAGATGGACCTTAAAGGATACCACAGAAAACTGGCTACACTGGTGGGACTTCAGGAAGAAACTGAAACAGTATGTGCAGCGATGCAAACGCACCCTTTGGTAAATGTTCAAGCAGTAGTTCGCCATAATCAGAAGTGTTTGGATGCTGATGGTAACCACTTTGAGCGCCTCTTGTAACTGCAATAGTCAAATGTGATTTGTATGTATCTTTTGTACTGGTATATACTGAGTAATACAATTTTTATTTTTTCTTTCTTAAAATGTGTATATTTTTTTGGCATCCTCTATGTATGTTCCATTTCTAACAAAGTAAAAATGGTCTAAAACTAAATTCATCATACCTGCATAACCCTGTACAACACACATTAAGTCTTTGTTCTGTGTTCCTAATTTATAGGATGACTGATTATGTTCTAGGTAAGCCTGGCTTATACATAGTTTTAATTCAGCTTATTTCTCCCTTTTCTTCACATCTTACACACCCATTCTGTAGTACAATACTACTTATTCTGACATCATTTTCTCTCCTGTCCATTTCCTCCTTTCTATTAGCATTGCAGATATATTCACACAGAACCCAAATTTTTACTTATTCCCAACCATAATAAACTTAGTACAACCATCCTTATCTCAAATTCATTTCTAATATTCACATCAGAGGCACACACTGCCAAAACACGTAACCCATCAGGTAATTTCACTGGTGTGCAGTCTTCAATGGCTCTCAGAAACCTGGAGAAAAAAGGCCAACTGCCACTGCCCAGTTTTCATACTGTCAAATCTAACCCCAATGAGCATCTACTAGTAATGCTCTTTAAACATTGCCTACTTACATCTCATCTCCTTCTGTGCTCTGGAAAATCATAAAGTTTTCATTCTTAACTCTATGTATCACCCTACATGTGACCTGATCATACTTTATCCTTACATCAGAATTATTATTCTTTTAAGCATGAATGTTGAAATCTTAGTGACTCTTAAGGCTCTTCTTGAATTATGTTCTACTATAATAGAAATTACTTGTATATGTGCAGTACCAGAATTATAAACTCCTGTGGGCAGGAAGCCTCACTCATCTTTAAATTACATACAGCACCTAGCAAAAAAAAGTCACCTCCTCAAAACCTTTTAAATGAAAATGCACAGTGAAATGATTTAAATAATGGTAAAACCTTTTAAACCCTTTCTACAGTAGTATATCCTTAAATGACTTCATTTCTAAAAACATACATTCAGTTTCAGAAAACATGGAGAGATCTTTTGTCATATATTGAGAAGAAAAGTACTGAAGGGTACTGAATCATTAAAAAAGCATATGAGAGTAATTAAGGCAAGAAACACTTATGATGAGTATTTTCTCCAAATGTAAACATCACATGTTTAGTCCAGCAAAAATGAAGGTATAATCATGTGCAGAGACCAGAATGGCAAACACGAAAATAGTTTAATTGCACGCATTATGTAATTTTTCATGTATATACAAAATTGGTAGTAAAAGAAAACATTAAATTATTTGTACACTGCAGCTCTTACACAAGAAGTATAAGATTCTATAAATGTATCATTATATTATTGAATTCAGTATGTAATCATGGAGCAGTTACGAGGATGTAGAGAAATACACCTCTGCTCAAATTGTCAAAAACACCCAGCACTACCAGACTCCAGACTCTTTCCTAAAGGAGATCCCCTTACATCTGCAGAACTACCTCCTTATCTACTCCCACAAATGTTAATTCTAGGCTATCAGATTTAAGCTCTCCAAGAGGGGAAAAATTAAATCCTTAAACTTATTTTATCTAGTAGCTAGTTACAAGAAGGTAGAAGAAAACTGATCAAACAAAATAGGCAAATTTCCACAAAATGAGGAAATTTTGTAATCAATGGTGGCAAAAAGGTGACAGATTTACTCTGAAAGTATGTATTGAGCACATATTCTGTGGCAGGGTACACAGTGATGAAGACAGATATGAGCTAGCCTTCAAAGAGCTAGTAATAATCTAAAAAGAAAGCCATAATGACCTGAACAGGTATTTATATTAATATTTGCACCACATGCTATAAATGAAAAGCATGGGGATAGGTATGGATGTGAAACTGAGACAAGGTCAATGATTACAGACAGCCAGGTGAACGGAGGGTATCTCCAAACATGTGCAAAGAGGACTAAGGCAAGGTAAGCTGGGAATGGAACTGGGGAAGGAAAGAGGGCAGGTACTGGAACATTCTCCCCATTGTCAATAAAATGAGCAAAGGAAGTCGGGTCACAAAGTGTATCATAAATTTCTAAAGAATTTCAGGAAGGAGGGTATATGAGGTAAATTTAGAGATTAGTAATTTTCCATCATCACAAAAGAGGGTTTTCTCCTACTGGTTTGTGTATGTTTTTACTAAGGGACAGGGCTGAATTTACTTCAGTGAATGAACACACACACACACACACACACACACACACACACACACACACGAATCATGCTTATGAAACATTCCTAGAGGTTACATACCCTGATTGTGTAGGGGCAACAGCTGTGGTGCAGGGGGAGGGGGAGGCTGTGGTAAGGGAGTCGGCTGAGCCGTCATGGGACTAAGCACAGCAGTAAATAAGTCTTCAACATCCTTTCCTCCAAGCTCTGTGAGATAAAATTATAACAATAAGATTAGAAATCTACTAGACCCATATGGAGAACACCATTTTAATAAACTATAAAAAAAAATCTGAACACAAATACCTGGAATTTTATATAACTTTCCAAGAATTGCTCCTAGGATAAAATAAATAGAAATATTAACTACCATATCAATGCACCAATACAAAATAGCATTTGTCATAGAAATGTTCAGAATAGAAATTAAATTGTAAGTAAGCATGCAGAAATCTTTGAAAATTGTATTTACTCATGTCTTTTAGAAAGCCTAGATGTAGGGCAAATATTTTACCATCTGTGACCATTTTGTCTAGTTCAGGACTGAGGATTCCATCTAGATGCTCTTCACTTAATGGTCGTGAAGTCTGATTGGTATTTGGCTGAGGCAAAGAGGAAGGATCATCAGCGACAGGGCCAATATCTATTCCAGCTAGAGGAGCAAGGTAAGTAAGTTAAAAAGTGAATTCTGAATACTCACACAAAATGCATAACACTATTTACCTGCATTAATACACAATGATATGATTAAAATAGATCAACGAAAAGCCTGTAATTCTGAATTAATCAGGATTCTTGTATCAAAATGCAGTCAGTCAATAAAAATTAAGCACAATGTATTTATAAACTAGATGACCCTTAAAGTTATATTTTAATCAATATAAATACATTTCCTGAGGAACAAAAGTACATTTCTGGGTCTAATGTGCTAATTTCCATAAGAAATAAGCACTACATTATTAAGATAGGAATCTAAGAGAATACTCAATATACAACATTGAATACACAAACTAATTGCTTTAACTTGGAAAATAGTGTTTAAAATGCACAGTTCAACTATCACATGCAGCATGTGAAAGAGGAATAAGCTTCACACATATTAATTATGTGAATTAATGAAAAGCTCTACTAGTTTTCATTAATGTTTACTAAACATCCTTGTGATTAATTTCAACTATAAATATTTTTAAATATTCTGTAGTCACAAAATAAGATACAGATTATGTTTATGATATAATGTGCTTTATCTCATTCGACTTGATTTTTAAAGAACCGCATTTAAAAGTGGTCTGTCTCCTAATTCCTTTCCAATACTTCACTATTAAATGCAAAATTCAGTCTGCTAAATTTTGATTTTGTAATAGGAACTAATTCCATAACATTTGAGTAAAATTATAAATTACATATTAACAAGAAAATCATCCATTAAAAAAAAAACAAAACAAAAAACTACTGAAAAAGTCATCCAAAGCACAGTACAGCTGTACCATGCTTTAGTTACACGCACAATGAAAAAGCAAAGTTTGGGTTAGTGACAAATCTGCACTATAACAAATATGCATGCACCTACAGGCTGTTTCAGCTGAAATCACTATAAAAAAGAAGACTACTCTAGTCAGCCGTCACCCATTGCTCAGTTTCTTACCAAATGGAAAAGTTGAGCTCTCAACCTGGAAAGTGCATAAATCAAGACCTATAAGACCCAAACCAAATAAAATGGATGATTACCACAGGAACGGGAAGTGAGGGACAATGCAAACAAAAGAAGAAACAAGACACAGTAAGATTTAAGGCAACAAGCCTTAAATTTGATGCCATTAGAAAGACAAAAGAAATTAACTAATTTGCTACTTCCTCTCCTAAGCAGCAAAGCCAAAGTAGATCAAATTATACAATGAGTTCTTTCATAATGACCAAACTTTTTGTCAGTTGCTTGTTCCACACACATACTCCTCTCATATCATAAAACAGTGAGCAGATAGTATTCATATATACCTGAATGATCAACTGATTTTGCAAGGTCATCTGAAATTATTCCAAGAATGTCGTCATCTGTGTTTAAAACTTCGGAAATATCAGCCAATGGGTCATCCGAAGTACCTAAATATAGTAAGTATGTAAGTATATATATTTAAAGTCTTAATATTTACCTAAACATTAAATTCTAAAACACCTTAACTTATTCAACCATTTCACTACATATCTCAAGTATAGCAAAGTGCTACAATCATAAAAAATTATTACTTCTAATGTAAGGAATTTTTCATAGAAAACACATCCCAAAATTTTGAATAACAGAGCATTAAAAATTAACTCTTGTTTTGTGATTAACTTACATTAATAATAAAACAGAATTTAAAGACCTACAAGCAACAAAAGTGAAATAGAATGCTTTAAGAAACAAAGCAAAAAAAATTCATTAAAGCACTATCTCCAAAAATAACGTTTAGAAAAAACAAAAAAACAAAAACAAAAACACAGAAGATAAAATATGAAAGACAAACCCATTTTTTAAGAAATTCCTTGTGAAGTATAAACCAGATACCATCCAGTTCCAGCCCACTTCCAGCTTCACCTTAATACTAATCACTCATTCACTTATTTATTAAAAAAAATATTTGAGTACCCACAGAATTATGCCTATGGATTACGTTAACAGGCACTGTTGCAACCACTGGGAATACAGAAGTGACTAAAACCAAGTACATGCCCTGATACAGTTTATTTTCTCAGAGGGAGTCAGATAGTAAATAAATGATGTCAGTATAAGTGCTATAAAGATTTTTAAAACTTTATTTTTAGACTTATTGGGGTAACATTGGTTAACAAGAATTACAAAGATTCCAAGTGTACAATTCTACAGTGCATTGTCTATGTATTGCATTATATGTTCACCACCCAGTGTCAGTAGATTTTCAAAAAAAAGGGGAAAAAAATTAAGAATAAGATGTGGGGGGAGGGTGGTGTAGTGGCTAGGCTTTGGCGCTGTCAACGCTGTGGCCTGGGTTCGATTCCCAGTCAGGGAACTACCCAAATTAAAAAAAAAAAAAAAAAGATGTGGGGATGCTGTATTAAAGAGGTCAGAAGATCTTTTAAAAGGATACGACCATGCATGAATCTAAATGAAATAAGCAACATGTGAAGACTGGAACCGGAAGGGTTTTGCCCACACAAGGGGCCAGTATGGTTGTAGTGATGAAGTCAGACAAGCAAGGTTATGTACATTTTTACAGGTCATGGTGAAAAATGAGCTTTATTCCAAATAAAGTATAAAGGAAGGTTGAGCGCTAGGAGAGAATATGAGTGATACCTAAAAGATGCATGCTGGCTGTCATATGCAGAACAGATTAGGCTGTAGGTGTGGGTAGGGAGTATTGGTAAGATAGGAAGCCTGGAGACGGTCAGCAGGTGACTGTTCTAAGAGGTGGTAACAGCTTGTACTATAGTGGTAGGAAGAATTAAGAAGTGATTGGCTTTTGGATATTATTTTAAAGGCAGTGACAAATGTGTGGATATATTATATGGGGAATCTGAGATTAATAAAAAAGTCAAGTAGGGCTCTAAGGGTTTCTGGCCTAATAAAACAGAAAATACTTAGGTAAGCACTACTAATTTATTAGTCATTTAAGAAACATTAATTTTTGTAGCATTTTTTTTTTTTGGGGGGGGGGGGTTGTTCCCTGACTGGGAATCGAATCCAGGCCATGGTGTTTAAAGCGCCAAAGCCTAGTCACTACACCATCAGGGAATGCCCCCCAAGAAACATTAATTTTTAAATCTATTTCAACTGTATTTTTACTTTAAAAATAGGAAGGGGAGATATCAAATTAATACTCCAGATCCTAGATTCTTATCTCTATGAAACAGTCTTGCCCCATTAAATATATATTAATCAAATAGAATTCATATATAAATAATATTATTTTTCAAAGTGAAAGCAAATGTAAATTTTGTATGCCTAAATATTCACAAAGTTTTTAGAGAAATAAAATTATTTCAATAATGTATTCTCTAAGACGACAATACATTTGAAAGAAAAAAATTCTAGGTAATTCTTTTAGGGATCATCCAGTATGAATATGCTTGTTTTAAACCAATGGAATTCTACTACACAAATTATAATCAGCATTTTTTAAAGACCATGTTTAAAAAGTTCTCCCTTACCCAAAGAAAGATTTCATTATCTTATAAACAAATCATTAAAACTGATGTAATAAACTATATTATATGAAATGCAAAAAATAAAAGAAAAGCCTGTACTTATAAATTTACCATTAAAAATGCAAGAGTGATTCAACTGCCAGAAACCTCCCCCCCAAAAAAAACCCAAAAAACCACATTTTGAAATGAGCATTATTCTAGTATTATTTTGGCTTTATCACGAAACCATTCTCTCTTTAGCAGTTTTGTTGAAAAAAACTTCAAATAAATGAAAAAGGAATAAAAATAACATACATCAATGTCTTCTCTGTCACAATATGTCTTCTGTCCAACTTCAGTTTTCTTCATTATAAAACCTCAAGTGCAAATAACTTGTATTTAAATTGTAAATGGCTAGTCATGATTCTTTTAATATAGTAAGATATCCTGCAGAGTAATAAACCCTTTGAAGGACCCACAGGTCTTTTGCACCATATTTTAACACCATATTGACATGAATAAGAACAGGTAAGCAATTAAAACAACAGAATTAAAATAAAAGTAAAATGATTTGCTTGCTGAAATTAAACAAAAAGCATAGCCTACACACTCACAACAGTAAGACTGAATGTGTGTATGCATACAAGAAGAAGGTAGGACCGCTTCTAATGCTTTCAAGAAGTTAAAAAAAAAAAGAAAAAAAAAAAAAGAAAAGGCCTGTATTTCAATCCAGGATAATGCCAAGTTAGTAAAGCTGTAACTACTTAATGTATGAAGTCATCTTTCAGTGGGAGATTGCTTTTAAGATTATTTTCCACACTGAGTGTAAAATTAACCAAAAAATGTAATCAAGAGCAAAAAAGATACTTGTCAGAAGAACATTAATTTATAATTGTTAGTAAGATAAAAATCTAGAAGTTGAGAAAAAGAAGATCATAACTTTATATACCCAATTAGTTAAAACTCCTGGAGCCTTGCTGATGTTAACATTACTTTATAAACATAGTAAGTTCTCTAATGTTAAATAATCCCCATTTTCATTACATCTAGGGCAGTGGTTCTCAAACAGGCAATTTTGCAGGGGACATTTGGCATTATTTGGAGATTTTTTTGATTGCTATGACATCATGAGGACAAATGTGATGCTAAATACCCTACAAGCACCAGAAGGCCTCCTCCTCCTCCAACAAAGATTCGTCTGACCCAAACTGTTAGTAGCAAGAAATTGTAATCTACGGCATTGTATTTCACTTGAACACATTCTGTCAGCCTGTTGCCAAACAAACACTCTTTATTGTCCTCTTGCAAATTTCTTTGGGTATGTAATTAACAATAATCTATCTTACTGAAGTAGAAGATTATTATATTTATAACTCACCAACTACGGCCAAATTACACTCCCTCACATTATCATCTTCAGCAAAGTATAAACCTAACATTTTCCTTTGTAACTCTTGATTTTGGTGGTAGTTACACTTATTTCTCAAATCTCACAAATATGTCCACTTAATTAAAAGGAAGATGAAAGGAGGTTCCCTGGTGGTGTAGTGGCTAGGCTTTGGTGCTCTCACTGCCGCGGCCTGGGCTCAAAGAGAACCAACCAAAAAAAAAAAAAAAAAAGATAAAGATTCCACGTACCTTGAGTTCCAGGTTTTGCTGGAGTTGAGGATGAACTAAGTAGTGGATCTAAGGAAGGATCCAAGAAATTTGTGTTCATGTTTGTTTTATATGAAAGCTGAACTGTATCTTCTGATAGATTTTCTAAATTTAGCTTGTTTTGTCTACTTGTATCTAGAAGATCTTTTCCAAAGAAAGCTTCCTAGATAAAGATAAGCACATAAGAAAAATGACTCACTTAGTCATAAAATTCTAAAGTGACAACAGGTAATTATGTCATCATTTATGACAAGAAGGCAGAAATAAAAAATAAGCTTGGTATTTAACAACATAAAAATTGAATTGAGAAATATATAAATGTCCTGTTAATTATTTTATATAGATTCCCTTTATTTTAAAAGTATGATTTTCTGTAGTTTTATTAGAGATGAATAAAATTATGCAAACATTACCAAACAATTCTGTCAAATGTATTGCTAGCAACAGCAGTATAATAATTCAATAATTCCAGATTAGGCTACAATTAAATTTTAAAGACTGATAATTTTACAATACCATTGGCACCTTAATTCATACAAAGAAAAACCACTAAAGCTTCATGATTATTATTATTATTATTTATGGATTACTTGCAGAGGATACCACAATGGTTTGATCTACATCTTTAATGCTTATACACTTCAGACAGATTTCATAATATCATACTGTTTCATAACCACATTAAAGACGTAACACACTATAAACCTGAGTATTTTTTATAGTCATTTTAACCATACTATGTGCACCAAATTTACTGCTGGCTTTTAGCTTTCTATTCGTTTGCTTATATTAACATTTCTCCATTTCAATATATTTTCTCTACTCTAGTGATCAATGTTTCCAGCTGGATTCCTTACAATTCGAGGATCTCTTCAAAACTGCTCAAGATACAATAAAAAGGACAAAAGGAAACATTTGGGTCACCCCTGCATTTACTTTAACTCAGCAGCTCTGCTTTAGTTTATTTTCTACAATGTGGTCGTCTGGAAAAAGGACCCTTTGTAGAGGACAATTTTGCAGTAACCATCAACATTTAACAGTCTTGCTAAAGATACATACACAAAAAAGGTTCACTGCAGCATTTTTTATACCAAAAAGTAAACAAAGCCTTGATGTCTATCAAAAGGCATGACTAACTATACACACCTACCCTGTAAAATAGAGTATGGCAATTTTTAGAAAGGATATAGAGCTATGCTGTCAAAGAAAAGCTCTAAAATACAGTATTAAAATAGAACATGTTGAGTGGTAAGTACAGCTAAACATAAAACACAAACCACGACAATTATGATTGTGCAAACATAAATTATAAAAAAAGTTCTGAAAGGATAAACACCAGACTACCAGTAGTGCTAACTGGATTCGGGAAGAGGTATGTGAAATCTGGTAGAGGTGATAGTATACCTGATTTGAAATTTTCACATTTTTAAAATGAACAAGTTGTTCCACTAAGAAAAAAGAAATTTGAAAATTCACAAAGCTAGGTCATATAGGTAGCAGATGGTTTGTTTTTTA
Source organism: Lyroderma lyra (assembly GCA_004026885.1). Classification (NCBI taxonomy): domain Eukaryota; kingdom Metazoa; phylum Chordata; class Mammalia; order Chiroptera; family Megadermatidae; genus Lyroderma; species Lyroderma lyra. The sequence goes on along the minus strand of PVJL010002384.1, from coordinate 135,342 downwards.
TATCAGCAATACTTTTAACATTAGGAAAAATGCTGAAGAGCAGAAAGCATCATTGAGTTTTAGAGATCATTTATTTCAGTGGTTCTCAACCTTTTTGGCACTAGGGACCAGTTTTCATGGAAGACAATTTTTCCATGGACCATGGGTTGGAGGTGGGGAAGATGGAGGGATTGTTCAAGCTCATTACATTTATCATGTACCTCATTTCGATTATTATGACATTGTAATATATAATGAAATAATATACAACTCATCATAATGCAGAATCAGTAGGAATCCTGAGCTTGTCTTCCTGCAACTAGATGATCCCATCTAGATCCTACTGTGATCCCTAGATCCCTCGCATGCACAGTTCACAACAGGGTTCATGCTCCTATGAGAGAATCTAATACTGCTGCTGATCTGATAGGAGGCAGAGCTCAGGCAGTAATGTGAGCAATGGGGAGCAGCTGTAAATACAGATGAAGGTTCGTTTGCTCACCTACCACTCACCTTCTGTCGGGTGATCCAGTTTCTAACAGGCCATGGACTGCTACCAATCTGTGGCCCGGGGGGTGGGGACCCTTGATTTATTTCATGACTTCAGTATAAATTTGAGAAATCTGTGACTACTGTTAGCAAGAAATTTCTTTAAATAACTCATGATGATTTTATTTGTATTTATCAAAAACTGTAACATTCTTATTAATTTGGTGGCTTTTCACTTTCTGTAATTAACATCACAGAGTGACCCCACATGGTTTCTAACTTGATCATGTTAGTGGATCCCAGAATCCACAGGGTCTTCTACAGGTTCCTAAGATCACGTGACACCATTCGCGCTTAGCAGGCTGTATAAATACGTCTATTGGGTAAATTATACAGTTATTTATAGTTGAACACTTATAATTAATAAAGAAATACTGGATAAAAATTGTTACTGAATTCCTAATGGATTTCCGTCACTTTGTGTTGCCCCGCAGTCAATGGGGAGAAAAAAATACAACTGCTATCACAAGATGTCCAAGAAATACAACCCTTACAAAGGTTTCGTTTACACACCCTCCCCACAAAATCAGATCCACACTTTTAAAGACCCTTTTGCTAATGTATGAAATAATTAGTTTTCATAATTCCATGAATAGATAAAGAAAGCATCCTAAATATAGATTACACTTTATGGAAGGATCAATAAAGGGACAGGGGGAAAGGGGGCATGTCATCTACTCAATACTCCCAGGAAGGACCATTATATAAGGGAGATGAAGGGAATAGGAGACAGCAAGAAAAAGAATGCAATAAAAGATGTTATTGATCAGGAAATTGATCCGTTTATTATGGATTGATTTCCTAATCAATAACATTACTATATTTTTAAGAGGTACAAAGCTAGGATGAATGGGTATTTGATGGGAATAAGGGGAAAATAAAACATTTATTAAAGACAGACAATATGTAAGGCACAGTTAATTAAGCACTTTAATACATAATTCTTATTTACTCCGCAGGTAATACCTGCAGTAGGTATTATCACAATTTTATAGATGAGAAAACTGGGACACAGAGATATTAAACAGAACAAGATCACAGAGCTAACTGGTAGCAGAGTGGTATTTAAGCCCAGGGCTCTGATGTGAGAAGCTCAACTCTAAAATGGACACCGCCTTTTAAGATGTTAGTTGTCTAATAAAAATTTACACTCAAATATTAACTATATACTGATGTGGTGACTATGCTTCAAATCTTACTTATTAAACATGGAAGACTTTTTACTTAAATGAGAATTTTGGTTTTTTACTTCTAATTACTAAAAAAGAAAACTGAGGAACTTGTATGCTAATTGAAAGAAAATGTATTTTCTATTCATAATAGGAAATCAGAAAATTAAGGTTAAAAAAAATAAATGCAAGCTGCTTCTTGCTCCTGAGTCAGCCCACTCCACTTCTCGGAGTGTACTTTTTAACTTTTAACTTTTCTATATTAAAAAAAAAAAGGGGGGGGGGAGTCAAGCAAAGAAGAGGCATTTAGGTAGGCCACAGTTCAGTGGGAGGAATACAGCAGATGAACAGTCATATAGATACTGAAGTTAGGATGGACATTCAATGGTAGTCTGTTCCAACTCAGTACACTTGAAGAACCAAACGATCTGAAAGAACAAAAATGCTCAGGAACCTAGAATCAGCTGGGAGCCAAGCTAATGGTTAATCTCAGTCCTACTGTATATAATGCAAGGTCTTTCCAACATAGCATATAGCCATGAACTCTTATTAACATCAACTAGAAAGATATCTATTTTCATGTAATCTACATCTATTGAACAATTTCTTCATATTGAGGGATATTCTTCTGATATTTTAGAAAACAAAAACAATTCTGCTTAAATCTTTGGTTACTGGTCGTCCATAGGTGTAAATGATTACTAAAGCTTAAACTTTGGCTGCTGAAAACCTGTCTTCATTAAGTGAATGTTATTACTATAACCTGTACTGGCAAAGGAGGCTGTTGATGTGAGCTTGGGGAGCACACAAGTGTGACAAGCATGAGCTTTTTTCTCAGTCCAAGGTATCCTTGTATATTTTATAAAATATTTAAAAGTGAAAAACTGGGATTAAAATAAAAGAACTTTGTGAAATGTATCCAAGCACAAAAAAGGCAAACGTTAAATTTTTCTGGGCCCCTGGAAGATAAAATTGGCCATTTATGATGACTAATTAAAAACAAGTAAAAAATTAACAAAAATAACAAACCTATTTTTCAAAATGCAATACATAACATTTCTTTCATTCACAAACAACATAATATAATGTACAGCAAAATCTTACTTGTAAATAGGCAGGGAAAGTTTCTTCAAGTTTATTTTTCCTTTTTCGGTATCTCTTTTTTATTTTCTCAGTGTTTTCAGTAACAGAAACAGAATCATCAACTAGAGGGTCCGGTAATTGCTCACTCCAGCCTGAAACAGTAGTTAAATTTTTGAATATGTGGTATTTAAAATTTTCAGACAAACCCACCAAAAGTAATTTTATAGCTTACCAACACACAAAGTTCCATATAAATAAACACACTTTTTCTTTTTTCCTTCCAGTTTTATTGAGATATAATTGACATACAACACTGTATAAGGTAATATGAGGGCTGTCTGGAAAAAATCCAGCCATAAATGCCTCTATTTTTCATATTACATGGCTGAAAACTTTCTGGACAGCCCTTATACAGCAAAACAAACTGACAAATTTCACAAAAGAATCTCAAAAGAATTTCACAAAAAGATCTCAAAGCAACTTTATTAGTAACCTTTAAGTATCATAAAAATGTCATTTTTTGTGTATTTAGTATCAGCATGTTTCCTATCATCTCTTGGTGAATACTTCCTTACTTGCAAAGTAGAAACTTATTTTTTTACCTCAACATTTTGTTAAAAGATTTAGAAAATAAAAATATCCAACACTCATGAGTATGAGGAAAGGGCTGGTTACTTGTAAACTACTAGGGAATTTAGTGATACAACCTTTTTGTAGAGTTTATTGGAAATATCTAAGAACATCCTTAAAATATACATCCTTTAATCCAACAATTCCAATTTCTCAAGTTTACTGCAAATTAGGTATTTGTAGTACATACACATTGTAATAATAGATTATTATCTATGAATATGTTCACCAATATGTGATAAATGCTCAATCTTAAAACAGAAACAGAAATAAAACAAAAACTTGGACAATGAAATTAGCAAAGGAACAAGTATACTACTTAAAGCAGATAAATTAACAATAAAATGAGACTCTTGTCTACTTAGGGCAAATGGCACATCCTTTCTGAAAATCAATGTGGACACTTTTGTTGTTCGACTACAGAGGTGGACTTATTCCTCTAAAAATGACTAAAAATAGCAGATAAACAGTTTTTAAACAATTTTTAAAAAAATGTATCAGTAAGCTAGCCAGAAAATGAAAACTACGCAAAAACCAAAAATTCAGGTAAAATAAGAACCACAGAAATAAGTAAAGAACTAACTAAAACTCTCAAATTTTGCTAAAATCCAGTTACCATGAACTTTAGTTTCAGAATTTTATATAGAATGGGGAATAGAAGACAACCTTTAAGTCCTCTCCCCAGGGTGTAGATTAACCAGAGGTACCTTATATGAAAGTGAGACCTTGAAGGGACTCCATGCTCAGGGTTGGTTTAACAAGAAATACACCCTCTCATTATCCACTCTCCAATACACTGCTCACATCCCCCTTCCCCTCTCCTCCATTAACAGCAAAGAAAACTGCTTGTAGTCTTGTCATAGAATTCAGTGCTGGATAGAAAGGCAAAAAATAAAAACCTTCCCTGAGAATTCATAAACTCAACATAGTACTGATGTATATGAAACCTGAATTTATATAAAATAGGTGGACCAAGACACTTCAATCTAAAAATTTAGCTTAAGTCCTGAGGTAGTAGCATCTCATGGTCCTGGAAGTGACAAATACAAATATTCTCTTAAAGAACCCATCTTTGGGAGTTCCCTGATGGTGTAGCGGCTTAAGGCTTCGGTGCTGGCGCTGTCAGCGCTGTGGCCTGGGTTCAATTCCCAGCCAGGGAGCTGCCCACATACAAAAGAGCAAAAAAACAAAACAAAACAAGAACCCATCTTCAATTTAGCTCTCAGAAAGTTCAGAGAATGTTCTAAAGAATATAAACTCACAGTATGTTGTAAAGAGAAACTACTTAAGTATATAAAAGGCAATTTAGAAAAGCAAAAAGAATGCTAATGAATTAAAAATGGATGACTTGGATGACATAGGTGGAGGAACAGAATACTGAAATAAAGAAGAATTAAAATCAGAGGACAAAATAAAGAGGTGGTAAGCACAACAACAGGTTCATTGAATATATATATTTGTTTAACTGTATTATTTAACTTTTTAAATTTATTGAGGTGACATCAATTAGCAAAAATTACACAGGTCCCAGATGTACAATTCTACATTACATCTTCTATGTGTTGTATTATGTGTTCATCACCCAGAGTCAGTTCTTTTTCCATCACCATAGATTTGTGTCCCTCTCCCTTCTTCCCCATCCACCTCCTCTTTTACCCTCAGGTAACTACTAAATTATTGACTGTGTCCATGAGTTCTATTTCTTTGTTGCTTTCGATTTCCTGTTAACAATCAAACTAAATTTCTCCATCCCTTTCCCTTATTTTACCCACTCTCCCATCCTGCCTCCCATCTTAAAGAAGTCCCTCTCACATTCTTAGTAGTACTGGTTTGGTGGTGATAAATTCCTTTAGCTTTTTCTTATCTGAGAAGCTCTTTACCTATCCTTGCTGGATACATTATTCTTGGTTGTAGACCCTTGGTTTTCATCACATTGAGTATTTTCTGCCAGTTCCTGCTGGCTTGTAAAGTTTCTGGTGAGAAATCAGTTGAGAGTCGAATGGGTGTCCCTCTATGAGTTACTACTTGCATTTCTCTTGCTTTTTTTATTTAAGAATTTTCTAACGTTTTTGTTTGCTTGCTTGCTTGTTTTTGGGTAGTTCCCTGGCTGGGAATTGAATCCAGGCCGCGGTGTTTAGAGTGCTGAAGGTTTGCCACTACACCACCAGGGAACCCTCTTCTCTCTAACTTTTGCCATTTTAATTATGATGTGTCTCAGTGTATTCCTGTTTGGGATCATTTTTTAGAATCCTCTGTGGAAAAAAGAAAAAAAAAAGAATCCTCTGTGCATCCTGGACTTGTGTGTCCATTTCCTTAGCCAGGTTAGGAAATTCTCAGTCATTATTTCTTCAAATAATTTCTTGATCCCCTGCTTTTCCTCTGTCCCTTCTGGAAAGCCCATTATTCTGATATTATTATGTTTGATATAGTCCCAGAGGAATCTCAATACATCTTCCCTTTGTTTTTTGGAAAGAATTTTTTAATTGATCTGGCTGGGTGTTTTCTGCTGGCTTTTCCTGCAAATCACTGCTTTGTGCTTCTATTTTATCTAGTTTAGTGACTTCTATTCTATTCTTCATTTCAGTTAATGTAGTCATTATCTCTCTGGTCCTTTATAATGGTTTGTAAGTCTTCTTTAATGTTTGCTATCACTCTGTAAAGTTATCATTCAGTTCCTTAAGTATTTTTAAAATTGTTGCTTTGAGCTCTGTTTCTTTCTTTGTTTTTTTTTGTTTG
>PVJL010002384.1:0-129096 GCA_004026885.1 Lyroderma lyra | reverse complement strand
GCTGCAGTCTCTCAGGTGTTTGCTGCTGATACTGGGCTGGCAGAAGTCTGCCAAAGGGGCATTTGTGGCTTTATTTTCTTCCTGTGGCTCCAGGGGTAATGCAGGGAGCTTGGATGTGATTATGCCTTTTTGTTCTCGGTTTGCCTGGTGCATGCTGATTCTGCCCTGAGCTGTGGGGTCAGTCCTGTTTGGTCTTCAGATTGGAGTGGTTGTGGGCTGAGAAACACAGTGTACAGCCCTCTCTCTTCTTCTCCTTCCTGGCCAGAGCATTCGCACTACGGCTCCTCACGGCCCAGTCACTCCCCCTCCTCTGGGAACTGGAATGAAGTCCAGTCACTGCGTTTTGCAGACTGGTCTGCACCTTCTTAATGCGGTGAGTGGGTTTCTCAGCTGTGATTGGTGTTGTATAGAGTTGGTTGAGGTATAGGTGTTTTATTAGTTGTAATCTCCAGAGGAGTTTTTCAGAGGTCCTTTTCATGCTGTTATTTTGTTACCAGAGTCAAATATATCACATTTTTAAATTAGGGCTTATTATAGCCATATTGAGTCATATTAGAAATTCCTTTAAAAAATCATTACAGTGCTTCCTTTTTAAAATGTGCAGCAATTTCTAATTTTCATTAACTCACAGGTCAAAACCACAACCCATAGTAACAAAGAACTCTATTCAATAGAGCAAACACTCATTTTTATTCTCACATCCTATTTAAAGCATTTAAAATATGTAACCGTAGTAGGCTGACTAGATGTACCATTTTAAACAGGCAAGAAAACAATGGTACGGTCTTGTTTCAAATGGTAGATATGGTCAGTCTAATCTCATTGAACTAAATTGAAGGTATCAGTAGCTGGCATATGTACCGTTTGAAACAGGACAGTACTGTTGTTTTCTTTTCTGTTTAAAAATGAGACATCTGGTCAGCCTAAACTGTACAGATTATAACTATACTGATTACAAAGTGTTTATTAGAACCAATTCTTAAGCTACAGCTTAAGCAATGACTTAGCATTCTTTGAAGCTCTAAGTGAGGATGACATATTAATTGGAAAATGTATGTCTAAAATATACCAGTTGTTAAACATTGCTGGGGTTATTCTGTCAGTTTCAACTAAATATTCAAAAATTTTCTAATTTTAGTAAAAGAAAGGCCTTTTGTGAGATGGCCAGAAAGGACTTAATGTAACTATGTGATTAAGGCCCTAAGCAATTTATATTGAACATTGGGGAAAAAAGAAACTGGTTAAAAAATCTCTAAGGAATATTGTCTGAATTTAAATCATTTACTAATCAAACCCAAATTTCTATATATAGGTATATGCTCTATAGGCACTCAGATCCTTGATCATAAACAGCAATAAAGTTGTGATCATAGCATTACTTAATTCTTTTCTGTAGACAGAGCAAGACAAAGGAGTTAAATCAAACAATCAGTATCATACCATCATCTCTGCTAGGTAACTGCTCAGAAATAGAGCCAGAGGAATCTTTCCTGATGACAGATTTTTTGGCTTTTCCTTGCCCAGTTCGACTTCTTTGCCGTACCATAAATCCACCAATACCTGTCCAAAAAATTGGACAAACTTGTAAGTAACCAACCAATTTCTCTCTATATTTCCACAATAGGGTGAAATTGCTTAGTTTTAAATAGTGAGACCTTCCTAAATTCAATATGTACTAATTTAAATCAATAATTGCATTTTTATACAAAAATTCAAGAGTTTGGAAAGGAGTAAATAAAAGAGGTTAAAGCTATTATTACCTTATCACTAACCAAACAGCAATAAAAACTCATTAGAGTATGGAAAGACTACAAAGCATTTCCTCTTCTAAACAAAGGTTAAATTTTATTTAACATGCATTAGTAGTAACTCATATATACTATAATTTAAATTGTTTGTACATTAGCTGAGGGAGAACAGAGACAAGATACAAACTAAACTAGATGATCCAAACAAAATTTATATGACTTCAGGGGTAATGTGCCTAGTTATTCCTAGTTAAGGCCTTTAAACACAAGACATACACAGCTCTGTAGTTAAGAGCATGCAATCTGAAGCCAAACTGTGTAATTCTGGTTACTGTGTGACTCTGGGCAACTTATTTAAATTTTTAGTGCTTCAGTTCCCTCACTGGTAAAATAGGGACAATGTACCATCCCTCCTCATACTTATGTCATAAGGACTGAAAAAAAACTAATAGATGTAAAGTTCTTGGAACAGTTTCTGACCCAAGGTGAACACGAACAGCTTTTGTCACATGATACAGCTGACTCACAATATATTTGTGACCTAATGAGCCCCTCAAGTAGAGAGATGGATAACTACCACGTAAGGCAGAGAGGGAAAAATATAAATATAGTTCCTAGAAGAAATCTGCAGTGTCTACAAAAGTGTCTTTATAAGCCTCGTAATGATGAAGAAATGAGGTCATTTTCATACAATCATTTGGATGATGTTGATCTAGGTCCTTATTACAGATGTGGACTATTTGTAAGGAAGGTTAGCTTTTAAGGTCTTACAGAATACAACCACAGCGAGAAAAGCTTTTCCTTGTACATCAGCAGGCATTTAGATCACTCATACCAATACTATAAGCAATCAGAAGAATAAGATTAAACTGATTCAAGTTATTACCTCATTGATTGGTAAATAGACTTAAATAAACTGCCTAAAGAAAGCCTACAAGTTTTGCATTGTGACCATTTCAGTATTTTTTTTCCAATAAAGCAAATAACTGGACTATAACTTTTAGGAGGCTTAAGAACACTGACACATCACCTTCACACTGTACACTTACTGGTACTCCTGTATAAACATTGCAGTAAGTTTTAAAAAACATAAAAATATTAGAAAGTGCTAAAAATTAAAAGAATTACAGAAGTACAGATCAAGGGAAAATAAATAAATAGCTTTAAAAGTCTAGTGTAAATTAAAGCCAATCTAATGAAGCATGTAATAAAATAGGTAACATTTGACTTAAGGCATTAAATTATTTACTGTGAATTATCACATATTCAACCTAAGAAATTTGTCACCTGAAAAGCATATTCAACAGAGTTCTTTAATTTATAAATACAAGTTTTATAGAGAATTAAGGAGCTAGTTTTCATCCTTATTAATTATAATTGAAGACCTCAATGTTATTTTTCTTCAATTAACTAAGTTTAAAAAAAATATCTAGCTTAGGTCCTATACCTGGTCTGTATGGCTTCCTTTTTCTCTTTTTGACACCCTCTGTTCCTTCTACTCCCTTAGTTTCATCATCCACAGCTTCCCGTTCAGGACTAGATTCTGATTTTCCATCACAATCCATAAGTTCTCCTTCTGGAAAATGTAAATATACAGATAAAATTGGAAAAAATCTGTCAAATATATAATTCCTATTGAAGAGGAAATAAAAGCAAAGTAGCCACTGGGCCCAGCTGACAGGGAAAACAGAGTGATGGGAAAGTCCCAAATCATCATAGAACTCACTGTACTTAATGCAGGAATCTCAGAAAATTAAAGTTATTAGGGAAAGAGACGCACACAGAGAGAAAGTTCAAAAAGACAATTATAAATCAATTTTCATTTAAATAATTCCCTTGCTTTTATTTATGTCCTTAGGTCTAAGACCCCAAGTCTTGCTCTCTATCCTAGACCTCCCTTCTGAGTTCCAACCATAAATGTAATTGAATTAACTAGTTACTGAAAACTATACCCAAAATTGAACCTTCTTCCTTTCTAGGTGTTATTATCCTCATTAAAAGGCATGATAATGTACCCTGTAGAAGTCAGAACCCTGGGGTTAAGAAGCCAGCCTTAATAATTCCCCATCTTTTACAATTAAGACATCTCAATCTCTCTCATAAAATTTCATTTCTCTACCATTTTAGTCCAATCTTGACATGTCGTAATACCTGCCTTACCTAGCTTCTCTGCCTTCAACCTTAACCTCCTTTTAAATCAATTGTTTAAATTGCAGCCTAAATATCTTTCTATAAATGTGTACCAATTTTCTCCTAAAAACCCTCCAATGTCTCCCCAGTGGCCTCAAAATGAAGTTCAAAATGTAAGGCCCACCATAATAATCTCTTGTCAACTCTCTAGCTTCACCTAACTCCAACCACTGTGAGCTATACTCAATTCCTTGAAAGCATCAAACACTTTCTCTCTTTACTTTCCTAATCTCTGCCTTCCATCTACTCATCTTTCAGAATTTACTTTATCACTTTCTTGGAGAATTCCTGATGTTTAGACAAGGTTACATGCCAATTTTATGCTCCTATACATTAACATACTCTTCATTTTAATTGGTTCATGTCTGTTTCCTTGCTAGAGTATATTCTCCATGAGAACAAGTGTTATGAGTCTTGTGGTACTTAACAGATGTTTAGTAATTATTTCACTGAATGGAATAAATGATGAAATTATGTATACAAAAGCTCAGTTCTTAGAAAAAAATGCTATAGTAACACTATGATAATCAAAACAGTGCAAATTGTATACGAATCTACACTGTAGATAGAGTTATCAAATACATTTAAGATTAAACTTTATTTTTTTCACTATCCTAAATATTATATGCACTATTTTCTATAATACCATTCCTGGAATTTGTGAATTTGTTTTTGATAATATTAGGTCGATGTTTGAGGTCAATTCTTAACAACCTGATAACTGCTCGATATAATTAAGACTAAATCTTAAAAATAAATGATCAGGGAGTTCCCTGGTGGTGTAGTGGTTAAGCTTCGGCGCTGTCAACGCTGCGGCCTGGGTTCGATTCCTAGCCAAGGAACTACCCACATTAAAAAAAAAAAAAAAAAAGAAGAAGTTCATTTATTGAAACTTAGCAAGCACCAAGGAAAACAAAAATACCCATTGTTTACCATAAAATAAACCTACTTGAAAATTTATGAGAGAAAATTTTGGGTTAAGATGGTAGACAAAATTCATATATCTAATTTCTTCCAAACCCTACTAAAGACACAGTGTTTATTTTTGAGGGTGGTGGGAGGGTTGCTTGTTTTGGGGTTTTTTTTGGCGGGGGCGGGGGTGGTGTAGTTTCCTGGCTGGGAATCAAACCCAGGCTGCAGCACTGAGAGCACTGAAACCTAGCTACTACACCACCAGGGAACCCCCAAGACACAGTGTTTAATCTATTTTTAAAAAATAAACGCACAAACACAGAGGAAACAGTAAAAGAGAAAAGTTATAATCTTGGAAAAATAAAGATGAATGAATGATAGAAAAAAGATCCAGTTTATAACACAATCCTCAAAAGGCTGGGGAAGTATATAATCCCCCAAATTTACCTTCCATATATTGTCTCTCAGGAAACACAGAAAGATATGTTCCACTAAAATGAGGGTGAGGAATAAGAAAGTAATAGGAATCACATGCAACATAGGAGAGATCTCAGAATGTTAGTGAAGAGAGAATTACAAAATTAATCATGGTAATGATTTGTGCCCTAATACAGCACTGGACCTGGTACACAGGATAACTTTTCCTTTAAACAGAGCACTCAGGGACAGTGAACACCAATGGAGCCACATCTACTGATGAGATTGAGAGTGATACCAGTAATCCCAAATGTTGAGATAAACAGCATATAGTGGTTACTAAGGTGGTTCAAACATAACTGGCGTCATTGAAAGCTAAGGTCTCTTCTAGCCAGGATCTTAAGAACAGTCTTCTGAATCCCACAGACTGCAATGCAGGAAAACGCTCCATATTGCCCAAGTATGAGAAATTGTAACACAAATACAAACTTGTACGAGGGCAGGCTGATAAATTTTGCCTCCATTAGAGTATTTTTTTTTGTTACAGTAGACATATCTTATTATAAGCAGTTCTGTGTAGTCCCATCATTCTTGACCTTGCACAACACAGATGCTTACATTTTTCACCAAGTACATATCGAAATGGAAGAGTGTTCAGACATTTGGTTTAAACAATGTGCTGTAATTAAATTCTTAACAGCGTTTGAAATTCCTCCAATATTTTTGAAACTTTTGAAAAAGAAGGTGAGGACTTCTTAAGGAAGATCATTACAGGTGAGGAAGTTCAGGTCCATCATTATGACCCCGAGAACAAAAGGCAATCCACAGACTACCCCCATAAGAGAACACCTCAGCCGAAAAAAATACAAAACTCAGACCTCAGCTGGGAAGGTATACTCTTATGGCGGTATTCCATGGCCTACCTTTCGTTCATGATAGACTCGAATTTCCTCACCTGTAATGATCTTCTTTAAGAAGTCCTCACCTTCTTTAACAAAAATTCCAAAAAAATTGGAGGAACTTTTTACACTGTTAAGAATTCATCAACAACACGCTGTTTGAACTGAACGTCTGAACACTCTTCCATTTCTTTGTGTGCTGGGTGAAAAAGGTAAGCATCTGTGTGTGCAAGATCAAGAAGGATGAAGAGATATCATGTGACTACAGAGAACTGGTTATATCAAGACATGTCTAATGTCACAAAAATACAGAATATGACAGAAGTAACACAGGACCTGTATGTTAATGTCTTGCTCAAGATGGACAGCAATTTGAACATGTTACCTAAAGTGTGCTTGAGTGTGAGATTGTTATGTTACAGAATTACATGCTTATGATTTTGTAATAAAAGATTTGGTACAGATTACCAGCTCATAAAAAGGGATGTTGTTTGTGCTGGACCCTGCATTAACAGTAGAGGCAAGATTTATCAGTCTGCCCCTGTATAGGGGTAAATAATCTCTGGAAGGTGATAAGAAAACAGTGATTCCTTCAGGGGAGGGAAGTGGATGGCTGAGAGGGGACTAATTTCTTTGAACCATTTGCATTTTTTACACCATGTACAAATATTACTTACTGAAAATAAATCTGCCCTACCTACTAAAAATAGATGCAAATGCACACAACCTTTGATTTAGTGAGGAATTCATCTTGGAGGACCACAATTATAAATGTACCAGGTTATTCATTGTACCATTCATAGTAAAAGATTAAAAAACAAAACCCAAAAATCAAAACAAACAAACAAACAAAAAATGTAAAGTTCTATCAAAAGGGAAACTGAGTTACTTACATCCACATAAAGAAAATGAGGGCATGAAAATGAAGCCATGAAAAAATGAAGAACAACAGTATAAAGGCAAGGAAAAGGACAGTAAGACAAATGTGAAAAAACACATACTAGGGCTGTCCCGAAAGTATCCAGCCATGTAATATGAAAAACAGAGGCTGGAATTTTCCCAGACAGCCCTCGTATACCTGTTGGTTGTGTGTGAATAAAACACCGCTGAATGACACAGGAGTGGCTGCCTGTGGAAAAGTGAACTGACATAAGGACAGGACAGGTTTGGAGATTTCACTGCTTACCCTTTTCTTTTTCTTCAATTTTAAACCAGGAAAATGTATTTACTTGTCCAAAAATCAAATTTAAAAAGTTGAGGAAATTACAAGTAACATTATGGGACACAACAGCCACTCAACCTGGCTGCTTCCCTGTGGCTAACCTCCTTCCTCCTGTGACTACTATCATTCTGGCCCCACTCTCTCTGCCCCACTCTCTTGCCTACTAGAGCCTAAATGTGATCCTGCTCCTCACATTCTGAGGGTCTATGCTGGGAGCAGCAATAAAAAGGCACTGTGTTCCCACTCTTGAGATACACAGAATGTTTTTGTTTTCTTCAGATTTGGGAATTTTTTGCATTAACAGTGTTACCAGGTCCCAGTAGGTAAATTAGAAGGAAGCCTGCTCTTATTGTAAAAGGAATTTGTTTCTGATATGCTAAAGAATTATTTTTTACTTATTTTCCTTAAGACACACTTTTCAGAGTTAAAAAACAAAAACAAAAAACATACAACATATTTGAGCAAAAGTTAGACGTAAGCATCAAAAAGCTTTTCTCCCAACAACACAGACCCCAAAACATACTACTGCAAAAGAAATGAACATACAAAAGACATCCATTCTAAGCATGACTCTCTCTCATCTAACCTGGACTGCTATACTAGCCTAACTGATCTATTTGACTCAACTCTTGGCCTAAAAGTCTATTCACATCACAGCAGTGTTCCCTGTAAAATTAAAAGTAAGATTATGCCATTCTCTTCAGAAACCTCCATCCAATCAGTAAATGCAAAACCATTAAGCATCCCTCCTCTCCTTACATCTCTGATCTCATCACCTCCTATGATATTCCCCTTTGCTCACTCTCCTGGACACAATTGTTTCTACAACATTCCTCAAACATGTTATAGGCACACTCCCACACAGGGACTTTGCACTGGCTTTCTGGTTGTCCAGATGGTCTTTCCTCAGATAATCAAGTGGCTCACTCTCTCAAACACTTTCAAGTCTGTGCTCAAATACTGCTTTCAGTTCATCTGATCCCTCATACCACCATATACAACCTCAATTCCTATTACTCTATTTTTTCCACAGTACTTGCTAAACACATTATAATTAACTTTATTTATGTTTTAATAGTCTTTTCTCTTAACATTAAAGTAAGTGGAGCATTTTCTCTGTTTTGGTCACTAATATATGACTTCCAACATCTGGCACATAGTAAGTATTCAATAACTACTGTTCAATGACAAAATGTGATAGAACAAAAATAATTATTACTTTAAACAAGCCTGTGGTCATCTGCTTCAGAGATAAGAAAAATACAACTCACATTGTATTTAACACTAAAATTATTTTGTAATTTCAAGAATTCATCTACTCTTTCCCCACCAGGGAACTACCACCCAATCCCCCCTGCCCCCCCACAAAAAAGGAATTCATCTAGAAAAACCTTGGTATTAGATCAAGGAAGTTTATAAACAGATAGTTTATGATGAACATCTGTGACTATAAATGTATATTTCAAGATTAATGATGCTTTTGCCCTTTCAGAAAAGAATGCATGACCATGCTTTGCTTTAACTTGACTATGGTGCTCAAGCTCACATCTATGCTGAGCAAACTAGAGTCAAGCCCTCTGAATGTTCCTATCTGTGGTCCTCAAAAATACGGAGATTTCTACAATGTAGGTCTATTCTAAAGGATATGTGAAAGAAAGAGACCTGAAAAGGCAAGGTCCAAGAAGACCACTTCATTTAGAAAGGACAAATGTCACACCAAGAGTTGTCTAAGTCTGTAGAATTTAACCTTAGGATAAATCATACATATTTTAAAAACTATTTTATATACTTTAATTCTTGCAAACGTATTCCACAGAAAATAAATTCATATTACCGCGACTATCATCCATTTCACCATCCCTTGAATGTTCTGATTGGATGTCTGGAGGAGTCTGAAGGACAGCCACGCTATTCTGATTTATAATCTTCAATTTCAACTTTGGTTTTGACCGTTTTCTTCTTGGAACTATAGCTGTGAGGCTCTGTAACTGAGTCATCCCTGATTCGGTCAAACATACACCATCCTGGGTATAGGTCTTGGGTGGATCTAAAATTACAATATCCAAGGATACAAATTAAATTTCTTACTTTAATTTTGACTGATAAGTTGACTAATGGTCCAAACACTCATGTCAAGGGAATGTGACTTCTATAAAGCAATTATCTACAAAATGCATGAATAAAATTTAAGAATACTCAAATAAAACTAAACTTCCTTGAGTTACAGGTAGAGAGGATGCAATTTTTTAAAGAAACTGTCTTCCTAACATTTCATTGTTCATGTATCGATATAAGGATTAAAAAAGGAAGCACTGAAGCTACTAAAAGTAATGTCTCAGCTACTCAACTATGAGCCTTTTCCTAGAGAATATACTTTCAAACTAAAAGGTAAGAATCAATTGATGTAAGAGAAACAAGAATACTCTAGAAGCCCACCTGGAAAGCAAAGTATCAATATAATAATTTACAGGGAGAGGTAGTAAAAGGAGAAATCTGACAAATTCTAAATGTAAAAAATTGCTGTTCATTAGAACAATATCTACACTATCCAAATATTCTTGCATCACATGATATCAAAGGGAAGTAGACAAAAGAATGACAGTTTAATAAAAATATATTAATCACGATTCTAGGCTGATATATTACAAAAAAAATAGCAAGAGACTGAACTAATTCTAAAGGAATCTGCTAACTAGGCCGTACCTTCTGCTGATAACTGAGCACAATAATATACCCGTGAAACCAAAGCAAGTATGGACTTAATAGTTAAGAGCAGTCATTTTCATTGCCAACTGGCTGAGACTTATAGGAATATTTTCCCACTAAAGCTAGATAAGATGAAAGTTTTACATATTATAGAAATGATTACCAACATTAGAGAATTTAGACTGAACAACCAAGTGATTAAAGGAAGTTTCATATAACATGTGGAAAGTCAGTTACATAAAAAATTATGCATTTATATGCTTTGTGTAAAGGCCAACTAAACAAAGCATTTCAGATTTTACCTAGCTCTTTGACCTTTGTGACAATCTGTGCTACAAGTGAAGAGTCGCAGCAGTCTGAGGAAGGCACTGAAATAAAAAAATAAAATGCATTTAATTTTTTCAGAAAAGGTAAAGTATATTTAAAGACTTATAAATGGTTAAAATTTCTGTTTCTGTACCCATTTTACTGAAATAAATACTTGAACAATAAACAGAGTTGAAGGCTGTATTTAAAATATCAAAGAGAAAAAAATAACAAAGAGAAGTGGTGAAGGCAATACGAAAAGGAAAACTGGTAAAATTAAAGAACGACTATGCTTGATTTCTACATGCTTCTAGTAATGATGTCTTAAGAGCAAAAATTACATTTTATATCTAAAATACATATTTAATATACTTTATATAAGCACACTGTTTTAATATATTAAATTGGGATAAGAAATTTAATTTATAACAAAAAATAACTTATTTTTCATAAAATACTCGTCCAAGTAACAGTTTCACAAAAAGAAAAGAGAATTAGAGTTAAGCCCATTCACTGGTTATTGACAGCAAGGCACAGTGAGTTGCAAAAGAACAGACTCACTGTTTAAATTGTTTTCTTACCACTTGATGTAGGCATATAGGGTCTGCACATGCTACAATCAAAACCAATGTCAGCTACATTTTCCACTTCCTCTTCAGTATTTAAGTTTTGACAAACTGCATGCATCCATCTAGAAAGACCATATTTGTACATTGGGGGAAAAAAAGAAATATACTGAGAACAGTTTCTTTTTAAAAACAGGAGTTTACAGTCTCCAAACTTCAAGCCCCTAAGCCTCAGATGCTACCCCCGTATTTAGACCATGTTGCCCTCCTTTTCTCTTAACCTTGTCTACTGACTCAAAAATTTTCAGAGGTGAGAAGGAAAGAAAAAGGAATGAATTCAGGTACTACCAAGGAAGCTAAAGCATATTACATGAGGAGAATGGGGTAACTGTTTCATGATCATATACTGAAGATTTCAGAGATAGCTAGTAAGCTAGTGGGGCAGGTATAAAGAGGTTCAGGAGACTGCAAATGGTGCAGCCTATATGTGTTCCACGTGATGCATCCAGCTCATGCAAGTGATGGTGAATGTAGTTGGGAAATAAAAGGAATTATCCTGCCTTAGAACAAAGAACTAGTAGCCAGAGTTCTGAGAATCCTGTACTACTGATGAAATATTAATAATACTATGACTAATAGTACATGTCCAGGGCCTAACCGCTAACAGAAAATAGTAATACAGAACTAAAACCAAAGAAGGCAGTCTTGATTTTGAAGCTGCACACAAACTACTTAGGGAAGGTGGGAGCTGATATCTAATATCTAGATATTTAGTATCAAGAGCTTTAAGAATAAGTGGTTTAAAGAAAGCGGAATGTGTGAGATTCTTTGTAAAAATCTAATAAAGATTCAGAAACCCTCCTAGAAAAATGCATATATGCATACAATAATCTGCATCCAATATCAAGGCATTCATTAATCCTCCAAAAGCCCCAAGTTAAAACTCTTTAGTCTGAAACTGAGACTACAAACCAAGAAACTTCTGTAAATTTCCAGCTTACTAAAAACCTGGAGGAAAAGTCTTGTTTTCTAAATTTAAGAAAAAATTTACTTTCCAATTTTCTTCTGCTACATTTAAGAGAGAAAAAGCTTGTAAAAGATGAAAAACAAAAACCAGCACAATACCTATCACATTGTCTACATTGCAGAATAAGGTCTTCTTCTCTATAGTTTCGATAGCAGACCGGGCAGGAAGATAAGCTTGCACAGGGGGCGCACTGTGTGTAATTGTTTTGCCATTCACATCTCAGACCTGCACAGGTTGCTCCACAGTGTCTGCACCAAACACACCTGAAATCCAACACCCCCCACAAGTCTCAATTTTATTTACTTAGTTATTTAGTCACTGTAATTCAAGAAGCTATACATGAACAGCATAGGGGGAAATTAATGCATATTTGAAAACTTTTTGATTAGTGATATCTGTTACAGTAAACATGTATTATGCAATTAAATATATGTGGCTAATTTTTGAAAACTAAAGTAATGTGGAAAAATTTGAACTTGAAAAGATTTAACAAGGGAAATGTAAATCCTAGAGTACCATTTGCACTTCCAGCCTCCTTTGGGAACTGTCTGCAATGGAGGGTCTAGGCAGTAGGTGTGATAACTTATGTCACAATCATCACACAGCAGCAGTCTTCCTGGATCAGTCGCCTTCCCACAGGCTTCACACACAGTACACTCAAGACACCTCCAACCTTTGCTAAGAACCACTTTAGTGATCTGTAAAAGAAACAACCAATCCATGTGATTTATATATTAACCTATGCCTCATTTGGCATGATCAAATATACCCTATAAATGAATATGGTGTTTATGTGTATGTAAAAGCAGAAAATGTGCAAATGGCTAACGTTTACTGAGTACCAACGAGGCCCAATACTGAGATGGTCACATTCATAAGCTTTTAGGAGTCCATCTATTGGACAGAATAATATATAGTAGTATATATTTTAATGCCTTCTTTAAGTCCATGTAACTATTTTGTGCTGTGATTTTATGTCCCCTTCACTGATGTGACTGGATTTTAAAGAAATCAAGTAAACTGAACATTACTGTTAATATAAGTTTAAAATGTATTGACATAGTTTCCTCATCTATGACATTTAATGATTCATGCTTCTGAAATTTGTGTGTTATTGCATAGGGACTACTATATTAAAATCAATATTAAAATGTGAAAAATTAAAGTAAAATATGAGTTCCCAAGAACACTGCATGATCTTGGAGGCTTTTAGGCCTCCAAGTTAGGACTTCTGAAGTTCATCTTCACTCCTGTTTATTGTCTCTGCACAAAGGTCTAAGTTAGTTTGAGAATCTCTAAAAGTGAAGAATTTCTACTTCTAATAAATTCCTCACAGCAGCCACCATATCATGTATTATTAAGAATTTGGAACCAACTTAAAGATCTCAAATTAGAATCTCTAGATAGAAAGGATCACAAAGTACCTGTGTTATAATGAAATAGCAAGCAATCAAGACACAGATTAAAAATTCAGATCATGAGGAACAAGAAAGTCTAAAAGCTACCTGAGAAGAAAATAAAAGAGTTAAATAAAGGAACAAGTAACAAATTAGCATCAAACTTTTTAACTCTGGCTGCTAAAGTAGAGTAACAGTTTCCAGTTCTGTGGGAAAATACTTTTCAAGGTACAATTCTTAACCAGTAAACCAGTGTGAAAGTAGACTACCTTTTAGACATACAAGGACTCAAAATTCAGCTGTCAAATATTCCTTCTAATGAAGTTACTTAGAGAGATAAGGAACAAAATGAAGGAGTGTACCAAAATAAGGGAAGATGTGGGATCCAAAAAGCAATGAACCCAATGAAGGACATCAGCCTGAGAAGTTTAAGGATGAGAACAGATCAACAGACCCAGGTCAGAACAAGAAAAGGGAGATGACAGGAAGGGGGGAGGACTCTTCCTAGAAAAACTGGTTCTTGCCAAAATAATCAGATATGATTGTACTTCTGTAGCAGGTAAAAACAAACAACAAAAGCTAATGAAGAATCATGAATCATTGTTTTCTTCTTGCCATTAAAAACTCCATAAAAAAGTAAAAAGGTCATAGTATGCTATTTAGCCAGCCAGTGAACATTTACTGAATCATTACTGTTTATTAGCTACATGTAGTAAAACAACTACCTTGGGAGGATGCTGGGAGAAGGCAGAAGGTATATTTTAAGAGCTACCATTTATTTACTCACAGCAGAAAGTCAACAAAATCAAACATAGATAAAGCAGTAGTACCAGCATATTTAGAGATATAGAGTTAACTATAAGGAGGACCTGAAAGGATCAAAAGTAGTTGCCTGTGAGGAGCAGGATTCAGATGTGACACTGAAGATGGGGGTTGGTGAGTCATTGTAAGGCGTTTAAAGCCACTTGATTTTTTAAGCATGCATATTTATTTCTTTGATTAGCCTGTTCTTTTCAATTAGTCTTAGATTATCAAGTTTTAGTACATTATTTACCCAAATGTAGGAAAGAGTCTAGTAGGAACAGCAGGGTGATTTAGAGCCAGCAGTTTGTGGGGATTATGGTCTGTTGAATTACACAATGATGTGCCATTGTAGTGTGACACCCACTACAGACATATGTAAACCAAAGAGCATGTCTGTGTTCCAAAAAAACTTTATTTACAAAAGCAGGCAGTGGGCAAGATTTGGCCTGTGTGCTGCAGTTTACTGATACGTGGCATAGAAGATGAAGATAAAGTTGGAGACGGGTCCCCCAGGTATTTAGCAGGAAAAAGTTTTTTACACTGTATCTTCATTCCTACTAAGTTTTTCTATTTCACAAATACCTAACACTGTGGTCTTTTACAGCCAAACTCTCAAGTTAATCAGTTAAAACACAACGCCCATCACCACTGAAACTAAGACCTCCTTCTTTCAAATCCATCTGTTACTTGACCTCTCTGTAGTATTTCAGCATTTGAACAAGTCTTGCTCCCCTTTGAAATTCCCTCTTAGTGCAGATTTCAGGGCTCTACTATCAACTCTATTGGCTGGTTCAGTCTTTATTTTTAAGAGCTCCTTCAAATAAGGTGTTATCCAGAATTCCATCTATGGTACCTTTACAAAGTCATAATACATGGGTTCTACAGTCTATAATGGTTATCTAGTTAAATTACAATGGAGTAACCAGTTCAAGACTGTTCTCTCATTTTATAATACTAAAAACCTGGGCAAAATGTAGGAAGCACTTGTTTACAGATACTGGACAAAAATGGCAGCACAGGAATGTGGTTTCGGAGAGGAGGGAAGTAAGTGAGGTGAGTCCTAGAATATTTTGCCTGTAGACATTTTCCAGCACGCTGCCCAGGAAGGAAGAACCCCAGCAGGGCACGATGGTCTCGCTGAGTTTAGGACACAGGATGGACTTCAGGGAAGACAAGGCCATTGGAATTTGCAGGACAGAGGACTGGAAAGAATAAGAGCTTCAGAAGCCTATACAGGGCTCCCCTGAAGTCTTTGGCACAACACCAAACTGCACACCTAAATGGCCAAACAAGGATCCACAACCAGTGCAGAAAACCACCTAGTGGGAATTTGCAAGTTGAACAGTTATCAGAGCTCCCACAATGCTGGAAAACATTTGAATCTCAACCAGTCCGAGTGAAAAGACACTGGGGCATGGGGGAAGCTGGTGGGGAGGGAAGCAGTGTGGGGAGCACTCAGTAGAGCCCTCACAAAGGAAAGGCCTCCCGTACAGGATGACTAGTACTACAACAGCTGATCCAAAGTGTAATCTGGGCAACTCCAGTGGGTCTCTGAGATGAAAAATATTTTTATTATACATTATATATTTTAATATACATTATTATATATGAATATATTAATACTAAGATGTGATTTTTTTTTTTCATTTTAGACAACCCACAGATATTTTGGAGAGGCTACAAGATGTCTAAAATGTCATTACATTGACATCATACAAGCTGTGTCTATATATTTTTGTTTTAAAATATTCCTGCTTAATTTCTAAAATGGTAAATATCCACTAAGTATTACCCTTATAAACAAAACCTCTATTAGGTTCTCAATAATTTTTAAGAGTATCAGGGCACTAAGACTAAAATGTTTAAGAATAAATGGCTCCTTAGAACCATCCCAGAAAGCATATAAAGAAGCTTCAAAAGGTTCAGATCTATCCACAAGTAACTGCCTGCCACAACAGTATCTCAATACTTTTTAAAGGAACAAAATTCAGACTCCCAACAATATACTATCACTATGCACAATGTCTATACTCAAATCAAGTTACTAGATGTTAAAAAAAAGAAACAAACAAACAAAAAAAACCAGGTAAACATACCTTAAGGAGAAAGATTACTTAATACAATGAGAAATGCCAGATAAATATATAGAGACTTGACAAAAAAAATAAAAAACAAGAAAGGAATTTAAAACTACAAGATAACTATAAGCTGTAAAATTAAACCGAGGGTAAAAAATACAATTATCTGAGTAAAAAATCTACTGGATGGACTTAAAAATATATTACATACTACATATCAGCAATGAGTTTGGTGAATGTAATTGAAACCAGACAAGCAAAGCAGAGAGAAAAACAATTGGGGAAAAAAAAAAAAAAAAAAAAAAAAAAAGAAGAAAAAAAAAAAAATGGGGAAAAAAAAAAAAAAAAAAAAAATCAACGGTGTCAGTAATCTGGGGGAAATGTCATGCAATTTCTCTCACACACACACATGCATGTGTACACATACACAAATCAGATTCCAGAAATGAGAAGAGGGGGTTGGGGAATAGAAAAAATTCTAAAGAAATAATGGCCAAGATTGCTCTGAAACTGATTAAAATTATCAACCTTTTGTATATATGGTTAAGGGTTGAGAAGAGTGAATGTGGGAAAAGACCAAGCTGGGCTAATACATTTTTTACTAAGTACTCCAGATGCTCTCAACTTTTATAATCCATAGACAGGATCAATCAACTAAAAACTCGTGCCTTAGAATATAACAGTATAAAGTATCTTTTCAATTAAATATATATATTTTTTGTCATACGTTTTCAACACACAGCAATATAATTACTATAATTTAAGACAACAGATTTATAATTAACTTCTTGAGGTAACACTTGAAAGGCAATATTGGTAAGTATTTAAATATTGTCACATATGCACAATAATCCTGACATACAATACTTGATTAATTACAAAACCTGGAAGTAGCATGATAGTACCCAAATCAAATTTAAATGCGTTTCTGTTAAGTTATTTAAATTTAAGCATATTTACCTTAATACTGACACAGTATGGATGGTAACACTGCCCACACTGTGAACAGGCAAGTAACCTTCCCTCTGCTCCTTGGCCGAAACTGCCACAGACTACGCACATATCCTGAAATTAAGAACACATAAACATGTTTTAAACAGGGCACTAAGCTAAGAATGTACTAACATACTAATTTTATAATTTTCCAAAGGTACTTTAGCTAATATAGCAATAGAGCATAATATTGGATGATTTCAGTGCATGTGAGATCGAGTAGAAATGCGCAGGGAGAAATTCAAAAGTGGAAGAGAATAAATAACTTAGTTCAAACCTGATGCAAAGTGAACTTGTCACTGCTAGAAAACAACACAACTGTATTGTGCATGGAGTTTTCTTCTTCATCCTTATTTGACGAAATATCAGCAGCAGACACCTATAAAAAGCAAACAAAATACAGAAAATGTGAAGTTACAATTTTCAATTGTATTGTACTTAACTGGAAATTTTGAAAAGACTCATAGTTACAATACAATTTTTGTCAAGGTCTAGACTAATAATCCCAAATTAGATTATTACCAAGATACAACCATAAAAGTATAGGACATGACATTTTAAGTCACCTAATTGTCTCTTTAAAGTTACAAATCCCATAGATCAGGAAGTAATGAGAAAATATAAATCTGTCTTTAATAAGACTTAATTACCCAGAAGTTCTAGTTAAGAAACAAAAGAACACTATTTGTGTATATATGTATGTATGAGGGCTGTCCAGAAAAAATTCAGCCATTGTCAATATAATGAACAGTTACATGGCTGGATACTTTCCCAACAGCCCTTGTAGGTATACACACACACACACACACACCCTACATATACATATATTGCTATTTCAGTGACTCTTAATACCTACAACACATTTAGTCCAAATTGAAATGTGCTAGAAGTATAAAATACCCACCAGATTTCAAAGACAGTATCAACTAAAAAAGAATGTAAACGAAGTTCATAAATAATTTTGTATAATTTATATAGCAAATATTGAAACTGTGATATTTTGGATATAATGGGTCAGAAGATATACAATAAAATTAAATTTCACCTGTTCCACTTTCCTTTTTAAATGGAGCTACTAGGAAGCTTTCAATTGCACAAGTGGTTCATTCATATTATACTTCTATTGAAAAGCACCACTTTTAAATATTATGAATAACCAAAATTTCAGTATTAGCCACAAGATTATTAACTATAGATGTTCATTTCTGGACTTAGGTTAAATTTGAACAAATCAACTAAGTAACCACTGGCTTGTGAATTATTTACAGACTGCTTATTATGAATAAAATTCTGAATTAGATGCTAAAGAAGAGAACAGGGAGGCCAATGTCAAAATTATAAATTATGATTCTCTTCACTTAAAGAGTTTACAATTTTGTCTGGAAAGACAGAGCTGAAACAGAATAGGTTATGGTTTACAAAAAAGTATATAATAGTATTATTATTCTTGAAGAATGAGTGAAATAAGAATAACTAAATGGAGTATGTTCCAGAAATAATATTTTTCTTTTTCTCATTAAACTTTGTGTTAATAGGTTTCAAAATTCTGTGAAAGATTTTTGGTCAAGTTGTTTCTATTAAAAAGGTACTGATTTTAGAACCAAATAACTTAAAAACTGTCACACAAAAAAAAAAAGGTCCACAAAACATTCTCCTTTCCTTTTGAAGGTTTTATAATGCATTGTAATCATTAACTAGACTTTTACTAGTAAACTTAAATAGCCAATTGAGACCGACAGTTCTGAGACTGTCTGTTCTTCCACCACTGATTTAAGACTGGGCTGGCAGCTACTGGGGATGGGAATACTCGTTTAGCTTTCTGGACAGGCTTGGTGACCTTGCCAGCTTCAACTGTCTTCTTAACCATTGCTTTGATGACACTCATAGCAACTGCCTGTCTCATGTCATGAACGGCAAAATGGCCCAGAGGAGGGTAGTCAGAGAAGCTCTCAACAAACATGGGCTTGCCAGGAACCACTATCAATGATGGCAGCATCACCAGATTTCAAAAACTGTGGATCATCTTCTAAGTTTTTCCCAGAAGGATGATCAACCTTCTCCCTTGGCTCAGCAAATTTGTAAGCAATGTAAGCTGTGTGACAATCTAGCACTAATTTGGCCTGAATGGTTCAGGATAATCACCTGAGCTATGAAGCCAGCTGCTTCTACTGGTGGGTCATTTTTTCCGTCATGAGCCACAATGCCACATTTGTCAGACACATTCTCCTACATCGAAGCCCAGAGTGTACCCAGAGAGAGCTTCACTCAAAGCTTCACGGTACATTGCAACAGACTTGATTTCAGGTGTAACGCTGACTGGAGCAAAGGTGACCACCATGCCAAGTTTGAAATCATAAGTCTCTACTCAGCCTACAGGGACAATACTACCAATTTTGTAGACATCCTGGAGAGGCAGATGCAAAGCTTGTCAGTTGGACAAGACGGTGGCAGGATACCATCCAGAGTTTTAAGCAGTGTGGTTCCAGTAGCACCACCATCTTTACAGGTGACTGTCCATACCTTGAACCAAGGCAGGTTAGCACTTGTCTCCAGCATGTTGTCACCACTCCAACCAGAAACTAGCATAAATGCTACTGTGTGAGGGTTGTAGTCAATTTTCTAAAGTAGGTGCTGATTTCCTTAATGATTTCTTTGTATCTCTTCTGGCTCTAAGGCAGCTCAGTGGAATCCGTTCTGTTAACACCAACAATTAGTTGTTTCACAGTCAGTAAGCCAGAAGGGCAGGCTCAGGGGTCTGCCCATTCTTGGAGATACCTGCTTCAAATTTACTAACACGAGAAGCAACAACCTAGAAAGCACAGTCAGCCTGAGATGTGCCTGTAATCATGTTTTTGATAAAATCACTGTGTCCTAGGGTCTCAATGATGGTCACATAATACTTGCTGGTGTCGAATTTCCACATGGAGGTATCAATGGTGGCACCGCGCTCTCACGTTCAGCTTTCAGTTTATCCAAGACCCGGGCATACTTGAAGGAGCCCTTTCCCAAGAAGTAATCAGCAGCTTACTTCTAAAATTTTTCGATGGTTCTTTTGTTGATCCCACCATATTTGTAAATCAGATTACCAGTAATGGCAGACTTGCCAAAATTCATGTGTCCAATGACAATGATGTTAATGTGTGTCTTTTCCTTCCCTATTTTGGGTTAGATTTGCTGGTGCTTTCCACTATACCTATGTTATGGTGGCAAACCCGTTGTGACAAAACCAGGAATAATATTTTTCAATGTAAATCAGTTCAAGTGCAGTTTTAATAGATAGTACTACTGTTGAATGAAAGTCAGTAAAAGCAATTTATAATCCAAAGAAGTCTATGAAGACTACAAAAGAAAATTATAAGCAACCTAAATAGTCATCACTAGGGAATGACTAAAAGCTACGGCAAATACAATCTTTGAAAAATTATGCATTTAATATGAAGTAAAAATCTGTATCAATTTCCATGAAAACTAAATCATCAAGCTACATTGTTGAGTGGAAAAATAAGCTGCAGAATAATATGTGAAGTAGAGCAGTATGGTATAAAAGATGCAAAGCAATTATATGTAGTCTATTGGCTACACATAGAAGGTTTAAATCATAAGAAATTAGTGTTTTTGCAGGCCATGATGGTTGAATGTTGGTAATTTCATTGTATCTACATAATTATATGCACTAAAATGGCAAAAGGGAGAAAATCAGGACTGAGGAGGCTGTGGTGGCAGAGAAAACTTTGATCTACCTACAGTGTTTTCATTTTTTTAAATAGAGGAAATGTATTTGTATATTATATATGTAACTTAAAATTAGCTTTTTAAGATTTCAGCAAGTCAAACAAAATGATTCATGAATACAGAATAATCACTTCATCAGTAATAATTAAGTGCATACTAAGAATGAAGTAACCAGTAATGCAACCACAAGACTAATGATACATTAAGGACATTATAATTTTGGAAATAGCAACAATATAGATAAAAGTATACTAAAATAAAAAGTATCCATTTCTACTTCCTCATCTCGAACACAGGAAATAAAAAGGCTTTTAAACTGGGTGATACAAAGAGTAGCTATAAGAAATGGTAAAAATGTTATTCTTATTTTTGAGGATAATTTATCTGGAGAATGCTTTTGTTCAAAATGAAAACAAGGGTGGAATACAGTATTCCAGTATAAACTGAAAAGAAATCTGTAGAGCAGAGGTGTCTGACCTTTTGGCTTCCCTGGGCCACAATGGAAGAAGAAGTGTCTTGGGCCACATATGAAATAGACTAACGCTAACAATAGCTGATAAGCTAAAAAAAAAAACAAGCCACAAAAAATCTCATAAGGTTTTAAGAATTTGTATTGGGCCACATATTGCACATGCCTGCTGTAGAGAATGCTGCAATATCTGCTAGTTTCAGGTGTGTGTGTGTGTGTGTGTGTGGAGCGGGGGGGGGGGGGTGGTTTAAATTATAAATGCTGAAAATCAAGTTTGCTTTATTAAATAGCAATTGTACATATAAGAAGGAAAACGCTATCATCTAAGCTTAATGACTCAATTTCATTTTATACTTTATTTCATAACCTTTAAACTGTTGGAAAAATAAAACCTACCTCAAGGGTGAAGAAGGCAATCTTTGAGAAAGTATGAGTTTTTGTTGCCTGCAGATATTAGACTGATTTTTCCCAAATATGATTTAAGTTTTATTTTCCTAGACCACAGCCTAAGGGAAGAGACAGCTCTGCCAGGGGTGTCCAACTTTTTGGCTTTCCTGGACCACAATGGAAGAACTGTCTTGGGCTACAGATAAAATACACTAACACTAATGACTGCTGGTGAGCTAAAAAAAAAAAAAAAAAAAAGGTCAGTGCATAATTTTCATAACGTTTTAAGAAAGTTTATGAATTGTGTTGGGCTGCATTCAAAGCCATCTTGGGCTGCAGGTTGAATAAGCTTGCAACCTAAACCTCACAAAGTTGAGGATTTCCAAGAAGGGACATAAAGAAGTAAAAGAAGAATAAACTAAACTCAAAGTGAGAAATAAGGAAATAATAAAGATCAGAGTTGAAATCAATGAAACAAAGAAGAAAAAAATAATGAAAGCAAAGGCTGGCTCAAGAAGGTCAATAAAATTGATAAGCCTTGATCAAGATCTATCAGGAAAAAAAAGAGAAAAGACACAAACTACCAACATTAGGAATGAGGAGGTGACATCACTACAGATTCTATAGATATTAAATAATAAAGAAATGTTATGACCAACTCTAGGCCAATAGATTTGTCAACTTACATGAAATGGACAAATTCTCTGAAAGACAAAATCATACAAGAAACAACCTAAATAGCCCTACACCTATACCAAAGAAATTCAATCTGTTAAATCTTCCCACAACAAACCAACCAACAAACAAAAGCTCCATACTTCACTAATGATTCCATAATGTAATAAAGAAATATTTCCAATACTACACAACTTTTTCAGAAAATTGAAGGGGAGAATGTATTTTCCAATTAAGTCTATGAAACCAGCATTATGCTGATACCAAAATGAGACAAAAATATTTTAAGAAAATAAAACTATAAACCAAAATCCCTCATGAACAGAGAAATAAAGCCTAAAATATTTAGCAAACTGAATCCAACAATATATAAAAAAGATAAAATAACATGAGCAAGTGGAGTTTATCCCAGGAATGCAAGATTGCTTTAGTATACAAAAATGTCTATCAATGTAATTCACTATCTAACAAGCTATATGATCATCTCTATGAATGCAGAAAAAGCATTTGACAGAATCCAATACCTACTCCCGATTAAAAAAAAAAAAAAAAAAATTCAGCAAATTATGAATTGATAGGAGCTTCCTCAAACTGACTTAGGATGTCTATTAAAACATACACAACCCAATAGCAACACTAGAGCTAACACCACATGTAATGACAAAGACTAAATGCTTACTCCCCAAGATAAAAAACAAGACAAGGTTATCTGATCTCATCATGTCTACCCTATACTGTACTGAAGGTTATGGCAAAATGCAATAAAGAACAGAAAGGAAAAGCTTGGAGGATACAAAATCAATATGCAAACATGAGCATATATTTCTAGATACAGCAACCCAAAAACCACAATATGAAATTAAGACACTACCATTTCCAATAGCATAAAATATATGGAAGACTTGGAGATAAATCTAAGAAATGGTGTGAAAGGTCTGCATGTTGAAAACTAAAAAATCACTGAGAGAAATTGAAGACCTAAAGAGACAGAGATACACAATGTTCATGAGTTGAAAGACTTAATACAGTTAAATGTCAATTTTCCCCAAATGATCTACAGTTTGAATGAAAAAATCAATCAAGTCCTACCAGGCCTAACTGTAGAAATTGACAAGCTAATTCTAAAATTCATGTAGAAATATAAAGAATTTAGAATAGCTAAAATATCTTTGAAAAAGTAGAAAATTAGAAGACTAACAATGCCTGATTTCAAAAAGTTATAAAGTAGAAGTAATCAAGATAGTGTAAAGAAAAAAAAAAAGGAGAGAAAAGAAAGATAGTGCAGTATTGGCTTAAATATAAAGAAATGGATAAATGATATAACAATTCCAAAATCAGAGCCACAAATATACAGATAATTATTTTTCAAGAATGACAGAGGTAATTCAGAGAAATGATGCTAAACATTGGTATTCAATATGCACAAAAAGAACTTTGATCATATTCACACAATCCATAATATTAACTCATTGGACCACAGGTCTAAATGTAAAACCTTACACCATAAAGGTTCTATAACAAAACACAGAATATGTTTGTAACATTGAGATATGCAAGTATTTTTTCTTAGATACTAAAAGCATGATAGAAAAAAAGATTAATAAATTGGACTTCGCCAAAATTAACGTATTTTGTCTTTGAAAGACATAGTTAAGAAAATGAAAACACAAACCAAAAAAAATGCAAGAAAATATATGCCAATAAAACATATGATAAGGAACTTTTGTCAGGAATACAGAAAAAAATTTCTCAAAGTTAACTACTCAAATTTTTAAAACCGTACTGGAAATCTGAAGAGTGACTTTATCAAAGAAGATATACAAATAGCAAATAAGCACCTAAAAAAGTTAAATCAACATTAGCCATTAGAGAAATGCAAATGAGATATGTATTATTAACATACCTGTTACAGTGGCTAAAATATGGCTGACCATACCAAGTGTAGGTGAGTATATGGAAAACAGGAGTATCTCATACATTCTTGTGAATATAAAATGTCATACCCAACTTGAAAAACAGGCTTCTCTTAAAAAAACTAAGTATACATGTAGCATATATGCAGGCATTCTATTCCTAAATATTTATCTCCATGAAAAGAAAGCTATGTCCATATATAGGCTTAAATATAAAAGTTCACAGCAGCTTTGTTTCTAATAGCCAAAAATGGAAGCACCATAATGAATAGATACACATCCATAACACAGAATACTCTTCAGCAACAACAACAAAAAATGAATTATTAACACATGCAAGAACATAGATTAATCTCAAAACAATTATGCTGAATGAAATAAATCAGACCAAAAAGAGCACATTCCACTTATACAAACTCTAGAAAATCAACAGAGATGGAAATCAGAGGAGTAGGAGCCTGGGGGTGAGGATTGGTAGCAGAGAGGAAGACAAATGGATTTCAGGGGGGCATGAAGAAACTCTGGGGGATGATACATTCAATGTTATCGATGGTGGTGTGGTTCTCAAAGGTGTATATATATGTCAAAAACTATAAAATTGTACACTTCAAACATCTGTACCTTACTTTATGTCAATTTACCTCAATAAGCCTGTTAATTTTGGGGGGAAATTTGCTTTCTTAAGAAAGAATCAGAATCCAAGTTTTCTCTACTCCTTTAGAGGTAAAATGAAACAATTCCACCTGTCTCCTGAACCTAAAATGACAATTAGAATTTGCAAACCACGACTTTGGTAAAATAGTTACTGCAGGAAATATTTGCCATTACTTGCCAAATAAAGCTTTTTCAATACACATTTAAAGAAAGCCTCATAACATGTTAATGAGCAAATACTTACCAATCTTAAATTAAATGTCAAAAAGTCATAAAATCTTCAACAATTTAGAGCCCACATTAATCTGCAACATTTCTAGTTTGTGTAAATCGTATTATGACACAGAGAGCAACTACAACCAAAATCTTAAAATGTCAACATAATTAAGTTTATCAAAGAAGCAAGAATATAACAGGAGAGGAAAATACATTACATTTGGACTTTTGGGGAAGGGTTGACAGAGAAAGATCAGAGTCCCAGAGGAAGGCAAGAAAGGAGAAAAAGAATAAGATAGAAAACCTGACCAGTAGTTTAAAAAAAAAGGGGGGGGGGCAAAGTAAAGATACAGTAAAATAAAATAAAAATATGAACCTATCTGTATGACTCTCAGGATGTAAATAATTTGCTACTAATGAGATTATAATCATCAATTGGCATATTAAAGATCACAGAAAATGTAAAGGAAGTGAGCCTTACCCCAGGTAACACAACTGCCCCAATTCCACTTTTCAATTTTGACCTGCCTCTGCCACCTCGTCCCGACAGCCCTGCTCCACGAGGTCTTCGCTTTCCTGGAAATCCCGACCCACGGCCCTATACAACAGGTAAGAAAAGGTCAGACATCTGTGCAAGCCCCAAAGAATTTTAAAATCCAAATGTGGTAAACAGTTTATTAAATGTAAACAAATAATTGCTTCTCTCTTTTATTCTGATCAGATAATAAATATTGAGAGACCTGGGTTATTATTTATATCTTTCTGTATTCTGCAACTTAAAAAGGTAATGTATCTACAAGGGCTGTCTGGAAAAATCCAGCCATAAATGCCTCTATTTTTTATATTACATGGCTGAATACATAGCCTATAACCTTAGACTCAAACTTGGGGTCTGTTGTTGTAAACGTCCTGCAGCAGCAAACCTTGGCATTACTTTTCCTATTTTTCATCCTATGATGCAGTTGACTAGAACAGCCACAACAAGCCCCTCCAAGTATCTCCACGTGCATGCAACCACTGTGTTCAATATGAAGTACAAGGACAGACTCTGGCTGTATAATAGCATATTCAGGGTACTTTCTATATACTCCTCTAAGCACTTTTTACTTTCAACAAACTCATAAGGTCATTCCTAATTTACCATCCCCATTTTAGAGATAAATGCACTGAATGATAAAAAGGTTAAGTAACTTGTCCAAAGTCATAGAGCTAGCAAGTCTGGCTCCAGTGTCCATATTTTTAATCACTATTCTATACCACTACTTACATGAAAGCTAATTTTTGCTGGTACACAACAGTATTTCTCCTCTGTCATTAAAACTGTCAATTTCCTTTACGATTCAGTAGTTGTATAAACTGAACACGTGTAGTATTTAGAGGACAACTGATGTAAAGACAGGAAGACTGGTGACAGGGTACAAGGCTTGCTTTAAAGCAGCTGCTAGATAATAATTATTTGAAATGGAAATCTGAATTTTTATCCAACATGAGAAAAAATTCTATAGAAAACATGTTAAATTCCCTGGTATTTTCACAATAAATACTAGGTTATTTGTTGCTGTTTTTTTCTTCTTTATACTTAGACTTATTCATTATTACTCAAAAAATCTGGCATTTATACATCCTTTATATATTTAAAATTAATAAAATACTCAGAAAATCCTTTGATATTTTTTCCATAGCAAGTTAAATAGTATGCCCCATGTTCAATTGATATCATTAATCATAGTTTGAAATGTTTAACTCATTAGCAGAATGGTTTCCATTATTATTATTATTATTATTATTATTATTATTATTATTATTATATTAGCATAAAATAGATACACATGAATAAAGGGAAG
This sequence comes from Lyroderma lyra, assembly GCA_004026885.1. Lineage (NCBI taxonomy): Eukaryota > Metazoa > Chordata > Mammalia > Chiroptera > Megadermatidae > Lyroderma > Lyroderma lyra. The sequence goes on along the minus strand of PVJL010002384.1, from coordinate 101,941 downwards.
GGAAATCTTTTTTCCTTTCAGTTTTAATAAATACAGCCAACTTCAAACTTTCAAACTGCCTCTCCTTGCCCTTTTATACTACTCCTCTTTAGATCTCTTGAGCTTCTTTGAAGGGATAGGGGAATGATGAAAATCAGTGGTATTTGCTTCATAATTGTCGAACAAATCATCTTTTACACTCTTAAACAAATATACTTTCAACACCTTGCATGATATCAGAGTGAGCTGAAAAGAACAGTTCTTCCAATAGTGATAGAAAAATAAGTGGAATATTATTTGAATACCTTTGACATTCTTGAATAGTCTGAACTAAATAGCCTTAATCCAGAATTATATTAAATGTAGAGAAGATGAAAAAAAATTATGTTCTTTAGTCAGAGAGAACATAATCCTTACTTCAAGGATTAGCAGAGTAATACGACATCAAAAAGATATTCTGTAATTTTGAGGTTAATACAGAATGAAATGTGCAATTCTGGTATTTCTTCTCCATTAGTACATTAATAGATTAAGGCAGTTTTTCTTTTGAACTTTTCTAAACAACAGAATTTTATGGTATCATGAATAAGCAAGTCCTTAATTACTTTATAGCCTATGTGACAAGGATTCCCCCCATACTGGTAATGACAACATTAAAGGAAGAACCATTAAAAGAGGTCTTAAAATTTTATACTTAAAATCAGTCATGTAAAATTGCGATTTAATTTCCTCTTAATTCAGATTGTTAAGTGCAAGCATGTTGTGTCTTATTAAAATTTTCAGATTAAAAAAAATGGTTCTGGAAGCTAAAATATTAAAAAAAAAAAAAAAAGTTCAATTTAACTTCTACTCAGATAAAACTAACCAGAAAGAAATGATATATGGATGTAAAAACAATTTTATTTACCACTTTGATGCTCCAAATGGCACTCCCAGGAAGCTGCCTAGGTTTAAAAATTTCCCGACCTTCTGAAATGTCTGGAGACCAGGAAGGTGGGCTCACTGTATTATGGGTACTCCAAGCTCCCTAGGATATGGCAGGTGAGAAAACAGATGTATAAAACTCAGCAAAGTAAGAAAGATCAAAGCTAGCAACTAAGGAATTTTAGAACAGCAAAAACAAATGCAGACGTATGGAAATTTAGGACAAATTGCTTCAAGGTAGGGAAAATTATCACTTACAGCGTCTTTATACTTAAATATTTGCAGCTACAATGTACATTAAATATTTTGTTCTGGTTGAAACATCGGTACAATGAAACATTAAAAACTAAGGCTTATATGACATCAACACTGATTTATGAACTACAATTAAAGCACTAAATATTAGTAAGTCAATCAAACTCTTGGAATTAAACCTACCAGAAACTATTTGAGAATTACCTTCTTCTAACTATCACTCTACTGGAAAGGAGAAAAAGATAACCTTAAAGAATTTATATCTATCTACTGCTATTAACAACCAAACTAATAGGCCAAAAAAGGAGTAAGAACCAGAAGCAATCAAGACACTTTAAATTGTGGAAAGTTAGCTTGTAACTTTAAGATGCAAATACTGTTATAATCCCAGCATCTAATTACTCTTCCTTCAGTGACTATTAGTTGTGGGTTTTGGTTTTTATTTAGAGAACTATTATACTTAAGTACATCTAAGGGATTAATTTGAAAAGTGAAAAAAATCACGAATGTTAAAGCAAATTAAAATACCTAAAGTATCTGACTATTTATGCAAGAAATAGTATCTGATAAAAATAGTTAAAATAAAACTAGGACAGTTTACTTCCAAATAACCATATTCAGTAATAACCTGAACTAAGCTGGTAAAGATGCTAAGCAGCATAAACAAAAATGTTTACTCTACAAAGATAACATTTCAAAGGAAAACACAAAACAAATGTCTAAACAATAAAGAACCTATTTTGAATTACGTAGTTCAACAAAGTATGCTATAAATTTTACCAATTAAATGACCAAAACTTAAGACAAGAAACACAGTACTTACCAGGTTTCTGGAATATTTATCAAACAAGTGGGAATGTGTTTATTACTCACATAAAAATACCACTGGGAACTTAAATAATTTAAAAGAAGAGCTTGACTACCCTTAGTTGAGCAGACAGTTAATGGAATAACAGTATTTGGGTGGGAACCACACAAGGGAGAGACTGGTTGCACTTTTAATTAATCTACCTACTCCCAAATTCATCTAATGGCCATGAAGATTTCACTGACAAGTGAATTACCTTCCTTTCCCCCTATCAGATCAACTTTCATCCACACCTAAGTTCCCACATGGTGGTTCGCATACGTCTGAAGGCCTGCGCTGGGCCCTTCAGGGATGGGCTATGACGGTGATACTAGATACAATCTTGTTAGAGTTCTGAGCAGACTATCAAAGACAGAAGGGATATTGGTTAATAAGAAAGCTCCAAATTAGCCCCAGGACCCAGAGTGTGGGACATTCAAAGAATGATTATTGAGATGGACAAGTAGAAGAGGGCAGTCTAAGGTAAGGAGAAGAAGGGGAGGTTGGAGATATTTAAATTAGGACAAGACAGAAGACTCTTCCCCAGCAAACAAGTGGTAAGGTGTGCATAAGTCTAGCTTGGGAGGATGAGAGGAAAGCATGTGGTAAGGTGCACATAATTCCATAGTTTCAGGGGGAAGGGAAGAGGTCTGAAGTGGGTGGCACTCTGCTTGGGAAGCTATATTCCAGAAATGGGGAAGGAGAGGGGATACCCTTCTCCCCCACCTCCCACTCTTGTTAATTCTTACTTCATAGATAGGTAAGCAGAACTCCATCTCTTGAGACTCCCCTCTTTGCTGCATCCTCTCCAACTAGGCCCAGTGTGACCCCCAAACAATGAAGAAAAAAAGGCTCATCTTCTTTTGTAATACAGTGTGGCCCCCATACAAGCTGGATGATGGAGAGAGCTGGCCTCAGAATGGCAGTGTAAATTACAACATTCTGCAACTTATCTGTTTTGCTGCAGATTGGGGAAATGGACTGAAGTGCTGTATGTTCAAGCATTCATGGCTCTTAGAGCCATGACTTTGACCTCTGCCTTTCTTGTAAAACAGACAACTCGGTCTTAACCCTGGTAGCTCACCCACGCAGGGAACCAAATCTTGGGGATATCCTCCAACTTCCTTCTCCTAAGGGATTGGGGGAATCAGCCCCTCCCAGTTGCCCTTCTTCTAACTCACTGGGGCCTTTGTCTACTCCAAGAGGTCAGCAGAGGCCTAGTGGGTAACCTATGGAGGGTGCAGGTCCCCTTTTCAATGCAGGACCTTCTTCTGAGAAAGGCAGACCTGAGGTGCTACTGAGATGACTCTGAAAAAATATACTGATGGATTCTGGAAGCTTGCCCTTGATCTTTCTTGGAAAGATATTCATGTCATCAGAGGACAGACTCTCTCCACAGCAAAGAGAGACAATCATAGAGACTGCTACTCACTATGTAGATGGCTTCTAAATGACAGACCCCAATTATCCAATTGGGGCCATTGCCATGCCCACTACTGATCCCAGTTGAGACTATAACAACTCAGAGGGCACTTGGCAATGAAATCACTTGGTCTATGTTTAAATGAACCTATGAAACAAAGGAAGATTAAGCCAACTGACTACCACAAATTAGCCACCATAGATCAGGGTCCCTCTGAGAATCTCACTGTCTTTCTTAAGACACTTAGGGAAGCTCTTATTAAACACACAAATGTGGACCCTGACTCTACTAAAAGGGAGCTAATGCTCAAGGACCAGTTCTTTACCCAGTCCACCTCAGACATCAGGAGGAAGTTAAAGAAATTAGCATTAGGACCTAATACCTGGCTGGGGAAACTCCTTAATATAACCACCTTGGTCTTTTACAACTGGGACCAGGAGAAATTAGAAAAGGTGAGGGAGGGAGAGGGGGTAGAGGGAGAGCACTCTATGAAGACATTAAAATTTTCTAGCCCAACAAGTTTATAAGGTCTCTAAGTCAAAGGCCCAGACGGTCAGTCAATAGGTCCAATACCTAGGACTAATTCTAACCCCAGGAGAATGAAAGTTATTCCCTGAGAAGGTGAGGGAAATTATTCAACTGCCCTTGCCCACAACAAAGAAACAACTTAGGACATTCCTTGGACTTATGGGTACTGACTGGATATTTATCTAAGAGATTTGACTCAGTGGCACAAGGCTAGCCAAGTTGCCTATGGGCGGTGACAGCTATAGCCTTCCTAGCAGAAGAAGCTCGTAAAAGTACTTTAAAATAGGCCTAAGAAGTTTTCAGTTCTCACCAAGTGGCTACCTTACTAGCCCTTAAGGGCCCCCATGAAATGACAATAGGATATTAGAACATCAGGTCTGCTGTTAGAAAATCCTGACATTACCATCCAAAGATGTTCAACTCTTAACCCTGCCACCCCATAACCTTGTCCTGGGGAGGGAGCCCCAATACACTCCTGTGAGGAAACCATCAACTTAACTTAGGCTAGCAGGAGAGATTTAAGAGACCAGCCACTAGAAAACCCAGATGAAACTTGGTTTACTGATGGGAGCAGCTTTGTTAAAGGAGTGAGGCATGCAGGACATGCCTTAGCCACCACATTCAAGACTTTCAAGGCCAAAGTACTGCCCTTCAGGAGCTCAGCTCAATTAGCAGAAATGATTGCCTTAACTAGGGCTTTACAATTACGAAGAGAGAAAAGAATTAATATTTACACAGACTCTATATATGCTTTCTTAGTACTTCATTCCCATGCTGCCATTTGGAAAGAAAGGGGGTTCCTCACTGCCAAAGATGCTCCCATAAAATATGGACCCCAGATATAATTTCTCCTCCCTAGAGGCAGCACATTTGCTCAAGGAGGTGGACATCAAAAAGGATAGGATGAAATGATTCAGGGAAATCATTGGGCAGATCAGGCAGCCAACGTCGCCACACTCTACAGAGAACAACTCACAAAGGCCATCATCCCTTCTTTAACTGACCTCGGTTCCTCCCCTGTCATATACTTTAGCAGAGAGGAACTGGTCCAGCCAAAGAGAATATGCTCTCAACCTTAGGGATGGTATGAACTGAATCAAAAACTACACCTTCTCCAGTCCATTCAATGAGAAGTCATCAAAGGGTTACACGAGTCTTGTCATTTTGGATGAGATAATATGTACCAAATTTGCAAAAAGGTATTTAGTGGAAAGGGAGGAACTATGCAAAGACAGTCAAATGGGCATATCATGTGTGTCTACTTTGCAACTTCCCTTAGGGAAGTTGACCACTCCCACTTGAATAACACATCCAGCAGTGGAGAAGTTCTCTGAGAGAATACTGGCAACTAGATTTTACTCAGTTGCCCCCAGACAGGGGATTTAAGTACGTCTTGGTCTTTTTGATACTTTCTACGGGTGAGTAGAGGCATTCCCCACCCTGACAGGAGGAGCCCAGGAGATAGCTAAGCAATTATTAAAAGAAATCATTCCTAGGTTTGGCCTACCTACAAAGTGACAATGGGCCTTCTTTTAACTCCTACATCACTCAATAGGTAGCTAAAGCCCTTGGCATAAGATACCTCTTACATTTATTCCTCTTGGAGACCCCAGAGTTCTGGCAGGATGGAAAGAACAAATCAAACCCTAAGCAAGCTTTCTCAAGAAACCTCACAATCATGGATTGACCTCCTGCCAGTAGCTCTACTGTGGTTCAAATATGCCCTCAGGCTTCTCTAAAACTCAGCCCTTAAGAGGCTTTGTATGGGAGAGCCTGTCTTTCATCTGACATACTCTTAGACACATAGGCCACAAACCACCACAAACATGTCACCTCCCCAGGGCAATTCCAGGAGGCCCACAGGGCACATGGCCAGTAGGCTTTGTTCTCGCCCACTGGTGAGGACCCACCATCACCTTCTGAGTACCCGCCAGACATCCAAATACTCATCAAATCTTACAAAGATGGTAGCCCCCACATCCCAATTGAGCCCTACTTTGGAAGGTCCCCTTCACTGTGTTATTTTCTACCCCTACAGCTGTCGAGGTGCCAGGAATCCCTACTCCCACATAAAACCCTGGAAAGGTGCTGAAGGAGAAGACTTGCCAGCTGGATCCCAGTACTCCTGCAAACCACTAGAAGACCTTAGGCAGCTGTTTGTAAGTGTACCAGATAAATGCTAATGACTAGCCCCAGATGCTAAATAACTTCCTTGCCTGTTATTGCTAAATTTTTATTATAATTCTTATTTTTTTTCTCACTTGTGACCCTCCTGATACCTCACTATCCTAAAATCTCCACATTTCTGGCTTGATACTCTTCTTCAGATCTTTTTATAGTTCCTGACAAAATGCCAGTCAGCCTTTCTAGTTTTAGCCCTCATACTGTTACTCATTTCAGAAAAATCAGAAGTAATCCTTAGCTCAGCGAAAACACCTTGGGCAAAGGATTTGCAAACGTTTTAGACAAGCGTATCACATATTTTTGCTGGGGAAGGTGGAGTTTGTGCCATCATAAATACCACCTGCTGCATCTATATAAATAAATCAGCTAAGGTAAAGATCAGGGTAGAAGAAATATTCAATCATGCCACTTGGCCAAAACATTTATGATAGACTCAGCTACTGCCAGGCAGGGCAGGAGCCCCCCCCGCCCCCCGCCCATCCTGGGGATCTTGGTTGTGGTCTCTTCTCTCACCTTTCTTAGTTCCACCTTTGTAATTCTCAAGTTACTTTGTATGGACCTTGCCTCTCTAATGTTCCTATCAAATGTGTCTCCTCAAGATCACAACATTTCCATATTAAGATGATTGTTCTTCAGGGACTTCAACCTTCCTGTCCAGAAATGAAGACCCTAGAGATGTACCAGTCTCCCCTTGACAATATGGCTCATAGGTTTCACCTTCCCCTTCTCACATATATGGAGACAAAACCTCCTCCATCCTGACAGAGAGCAAGAGAATAAGACCCTGATGACAACTCTACCCCTTTTCAGCAGGAAATAGATACAGAAGACATACATCATTCCTCTCCTAAAAGATTTCAGGGTCTCAAACTCTTGAGAGGGGAATGATAGAGTAGGTAGGAAAGTAGACATGAGCAGAAGGAACAAGGAGTCCACACTCCCACCCCACCCCAGAGGTAACCCAGTGGCATCACCAACATCCTGCTATGAACCTACTGAGGTGAACAGCTAAAACAAAGACTTGGGCTAAAGCAAACACACCAAGATCAGGGAAACATACAAGAGAAAAACAGGAAAAAGGAAGGAGGAAGATCACACAATCCATAGGATAAAAGGCTAGGGTCCCAGAGACGTTGGGTTGTTACCCACCCTCAAGCCCGCTCCATGCTCCAAGTGTACTGCTTTGCTAATAAACTTTGCTGTCTGCTACTCACTTGACTGTGCTTCTTTATCAAGAAGATAAGAACCAAGGACAACTGCCATTCCCCGGAACAATTGCACTATGCAAATGTTCATGCTGATTTGATATCAATCTTTCCTAGCATCAATTAATTACAGTAAAAATAGATGTAAACAATAATACTCACTTTCTAAAAAGGCAGCATAGTATTTATATTAGAATATATGTGGAAAATGACCTTTGGCATCTATACTAAATCTTTTATTCCCTATTATGAGCAGAGAATAGTATATGTCTATTTACTAATGAAATCTTTCTTTAATAGGTTCTAGGACAAAGTATCACAAATGTAGGTTTTACCTTATAGGTATCCCAGAATGGACAATTAGAAATACCCAGGGCAATTTCTTTTCCTTTAATGACTATCATTCTGTATACATTATATAAAGCAAAATGCTTCAAAATTCAAACTTATTTTAATTAAAAGCTGGATATGAAGTAATTTAAATAAGAATGGAATCTCTGTTTATTTGGACAATGACTTACAGATCTGCCTTTTAAAACTTTTTAAGAACAAAAGCCAAAAATGTCAACATAGAACTTCTTAATAAAAAAATTTTTTTACAAACCACAAGTGGTGTCTACTACTAAAAAAGAAAAGAAACCACTACCTTGTAATGAAATTTTAACAAAACTATAATCCTCTACAGCTCATCACTCTGGAGTCTTATTTTTCTCTCATAGGAACAGATTATGAAAATGACTTGTTAATTTGAAACACTTCATTTAAAATGCTATTGCAGTACACAAGTATGTTATAAAATTCCATGGTTCATGATAAAATTACTTCACGTAATGAAAAACAAGAAATCTAGTTCACAATATAATGGGAAAGTAGTTACGACCTAATGAAGTACTATCAACTTTGCAAGCCTACTAAATTGAAAAATTTTCATCTTCTCTGTAAGAAACTCTCAATAGGTAACAGCCCTAGAACTTACAGGAATTTCTAAGCTTTCCACCACTTATACAATGTTAGCAAGAAAAATGGGGGAAAGATAAATTCAAAAATAAAGAAATTAATTTTGAAAGTTATCAAAATATAGTTAAGACTACTGTTTAAATGAAATATTTTAAGAAATATTTCAAGAAAATATTCTTCACAGATTTAATAACATCTTAGTACCATCATAAAAGCAATTAGTACACGAGGTAAATCATAGTTGTGTGTTACATTAACATTTTCCTATAAAATAAGATGCTACAAAAAGGGTCAATAATAGAAGATGAACTAAGATTACTGTTATCTCAGAATTTACAAATTCAAATATATAAATATAACTAGGATAAGAGAAATAAATAGAAAATGAAAAACATATTATTTGATATAATGAAATAATTTTTATCCTATTTTTTAAGAGCATTTTTTGGTAGAATGTTTCATGCATAAAAACAATAAAATAATAACACATTTCTCTAATTCAAAATTCCACTCTAGGATTAAGGTGAAACAAGACCATCAGTGTGTGCTTTTACTGGTATAGGGTGGGGTCACTGCACTGATATGTTTTAAAAGCTCCCCAGATGATGATGATATGCTGTAAGGTCAATAATTACTTTTCTAAACCCAACATCCAATGTGGATATACCTATAAAAACACCAAAAAATTAAATACTAATGTATATATAAATGTTTAACTACAATAAAGGATGAAAGAAAAAAAACCAGCTGATTTATTGGAAAACTTCATATGAAACCATGTCCAATTTGCTGCCAGTCATAGCTCCCACCAATTTCCTTCTCCTACTACCTATCACATCTAAATCTTTCCTCATCTTGATGAAATCCTGTGTCTGAAATGAGGAAGAAAACAAAACAATCTTTTTTTTTTTTTGAATCAGAAACCATCAGAAAAATTTATGTTACTACTCCTGAAGTTACTAAGGGTTTGAAGTAGGCATTAGAAATGTATTTGAAACATCTCATGAAGAAAACAGCGTATTTCTCACTAACATCTAAAATCTCATAGACAAAGCACACTATAAAACACTAAACTTTAATTACTAACCTCTTCAAAAGGAAAAATAATCTATATGATTTACTCTTTGATAATGTACTTCCAATTTGAGATATAGATTCCATTTCTTGCGTCCTGACATCTCAGACACACACTAGTGACATATCCATCCACACCCCATTATCACTGCACATACTCATATATGTTATATGTATGTGTATATGTGTGTATGTGTGTGTAAATGTACTAATGTGTGTGTTACCTCCATTTTTCATATTACATGGCTGGATACTTTTCAGACAGCCCACATAAATAAATGTGGATTGTATTATTGATAATCTAATCTATGTTGAAAATACATGAAGTAATTTGTAAATGGTTTTCTTGTGTATTTTAAAATGTGTCCCATAAACAATTGGAAGAAATAGAATATTTTGGCTTCAATCCTTAAAAAACAATGAAAACCAATCTTGAATTTGGTATTTCTTTTCATTTCATCAGTAATTCTCTATCTAAAGTTTCTGTATTTTTAAAAATGCTTTCTCTGCCTTGCACTGTCCATTAAGAAAAAAAAAATACTGAGGAAGACAAATCTGATTTGAGATGAAAAATTTCCCTTGATGTAACAGTGTAACTTGCTGACTTTAGAGAATAAAAATATATCTGAATTTTATTTAAAGATTAATTTTCACATTAAAATAAAACTCAATTTTATTTTTCTACTCGTCTCACAATTCCAAACTTGTAGATGATCAAGATCAAGATATTCCTATAAAAAGTCAAACTTTTAATCACTGTAAACAATTTAAATCATGAGACTTGAAAACTCCAAATTGCAATTATGATTAGACACTTCTGTACTGTTTGATACCTCACCATTTTATAAAAACTTCAGAAAGTAGGAATTTTTGTAGAATAAATAAATCTTAGCTATAGTGTCTTCACTTGCCTTGTAGTTTCACTTAAATTCCCCTTAAAAAGAACTGTAACTTAAAGGGTAAAATGCACATTATTTAAACATAGGAGCAGCTTCCTTTATTTCCTAAAGATCAACAATACAATTCTAAGATTTCTTCATGAAATCACTGAAGTAAGTCCTAACTTTTAAAAAAATCCCACAAAAATGTTAGCAATTTTGAGGCTTAAGCAGTTAAAAATATATGCAATAAATAACGTCAACAAACAAATATATCAGAGGGGAAAAAAATAAATGCTACAATGTACCCAAAACTTTACTGATTTTTTTTAAGGCTCTATTATTACTGTGGCATAGAGCTTGAAAAAAATTTTTAAGTGTTGTCTATTAGACATTATAATCAAATAGGTTACACTTGCATGCCAACTAAGCTGAAATATCAAATGAGATCACTTCAGGTTTAATAAATTAGTCTTCGTTAACAGCATTTTTTTAAATGGCCAAAATCATACATCAACATTGCATCTACATTCTAAGTAAAAATAGAAAAAATTGCTCTCCAACCAAAGGTACACATAAACCTTATTTTATATAATCACTCCAACATCTTTTGTCAACATCATTAAAATTACCCTACCTGTTTAGACCGAGGTCTACCAGGAGAAAATTTCCTTTTGGTGATAGCTGGCTTGCCCATGCCAATTTTTGGAGTGACTGGGATGTAAGTTGTTGGCATGGTGTTTCCAACAGCAGCACTGAGAGCTGAGGGGTAACTGTGCGGCACGTCATGGGAAGGCAACTGTGAAGGAAGTGGTAGAGAGGAAGAAACACTGGCCCTGCTTACGTCTGCTGCTGATGAAAGTAATGACTCCATATGAGATGGTAATTTTCTAAGTTCATCTTGGCATAAATTATCCTTCACACAACTCTCAACTGCAGGAGTCATTTCAAAGTCCATAAATGCAATGGAAGATTCAGAATTTTCTTTGTGCTCCATTTCTTCTTGTACCTCTTCTATAGCAAACTGTTCTTTAGGACATAAAGAAGTACTTTGCTCACAAGGGGACACTAAGGTTTCTGGTGGAACAGTGACAGATTCAATGATTACTTTTGGAGACCTTGATTCTTCTGTGTATGCCACCATTTTAGGTTCCTCTAACAACTGCAATTCCTCTTGCACAGTGATCTGGTGTGCAAAGGCTTCAACATTTTCCGTCAGTTCCATTTTGTTTTCGTTTTGATCTTCATCACAAACATACATCACTTTAGAAGAAGACATTTCCATTTTTTCATTGTCAACTGCATGAGAAATCTGATTTTCCAACTGAGGATTCATTTTATCTTGGGATGATTCTACAAAATTTTGAATATTTATTATGTTAATTTACATATGAATTGTAAATTTCTAACTATGAATAGGTATAAGACATTAGTATCTTTTATGTCTATAGCTCTGTGCTTAAAAAATAATATAGGCTTAGGCTGAAAAGGTGGGAGGAACAAGGGGGTTTCCAAAACATACTTTTGGTTAAACCATGACTTAAATTAAGAAAAGCAGCTATTAAGTTAATAAAGGCCAAAATACACCAGGGTTTACAGATTCAAATCAGTCAACAACAGTTCAGACAAAAACACTGCCTAAATAGAATCCCTAGAGCTTAAAGTAATTTCTGGTAAGAATTTAGAATAGAATTCAATTCTAATATAATTCTATTATAGGTATATGATGTTTCAAAATCTGAGCCCTTACAAAAGTATAAACATCTGTAGGTGAAATTATACTCATCTGAAAGCTAGGAAATGAGGTTTGGTGATGTTACATGAGGTGCTCAAGTTAAAAAGTAAAGACTAATCTAGTATATAAAGATAGTTTTCAATAGCAGGCATGCTAGATGTAATAAACAAAGCTCTGTAAACTCAAATGAGTAATGACCAATAGAAAAGACTTATTTTGTTTAGTTGTACCTACTAACATACTCAATACATTTTGGGGTTAAAATCCTTCTTCTTCCTCATCATCTATATCCCAAAAGACTAACCTCAGCAAGTCAATAAACGTAACTAGATACCAGAAATATCTGTAATTACTGACTGGCACATTTAAAATCAGGGTACTAGTGTGTTAGACCTTTAACCCAATCTTACTGAAGAGTAAAGTTAGAGGTCCAATTGACATGACCACTAAGTGGCTCTATAAGGTAAGACCACTGAAGGTAAAAAGCACTTATTTCAAAAACTTTCAAGGTAATTTCCAAGTTACATTAACAAGATCACTAAGTTCTTAATTTACTATTTACCACAATGACATATTTATATTCTGATATCAAAATAAAATCTTACTTCCCATTCCCACTTTACTGAAATATAGTCGAGAATAATGAAAAAATGCCAAATAACTGATCTAATTGTACTAAATATTTTTAAACACAAAAGTGCTTCAAAATATAAAAAGGAATAAAAAATAGATTTTAAAAACAGAAAATTAAACACACAGAAAGAATGAACACTTAAAAGAGTTCAAAACCAAAAGTATCTTCATTTGAGTGGCTCAAGTGAAAAAACTTACTCTAATACTATCTGAAGCCTAAATCATGTACTAATATGCAATACACATAAAGACCACAAGTATAAAGGGGCTGTCAGGAAAAAATCCAGCCATAAACGCCTGTTTTTCATATTGCATGGCTGCATACTTTCCAGACAGCCCTCGTATTCTTTCTGTTCTATACTAGGCAGGAATTAGTAAGGTAAAAATGTAAACACACAGTTCAATTATAGTCAGCTACTAACAAGTATTATATAATGATTGTACTTTGCCTAAATAATAGACATTTGATTTAGCAATTCCTTATAGAGAATGTAAACTTCTTTAGAATTCCACTGACAATTCCTTATAAGAAAAGGATCACTTAACTCGGTGGTGTCCAACATTTTGGCTTCCGTGGGCCACACTGGAAAAACTGTCTGGGGTCTCACATAAAATACACTAACATTAATATAATTTATGAGCTAAAAAAAAAAATTGCAAAAAAATCTCATAGTGTTTTAAGAATTTGGGTTGGGCCCCATTCAAAGCCGTCCTGGGTTGCACATGCCTGACTCAACTAAAAGATTTCATTACTGTCATGTGTATATAGCAACAGTAAACAATTCTTTGGGATAATTAATGTGAAAAGTCAATAGACAACCACTCAAATCTGCATAGAAACCATAAAAGCTTCATGTTGTAACTCGAATTAGATATCACTTACCAGAAAGGAGAAGACTTTGTGTGTCAAGACTTTCTGGTGGATTACTCTTCTGCTGCTCTCCAGTGTGGATCTGAACTGCTGCGAATAACAAATTTAGGGAATCTCTAGCAAAGAGTCCAATTTCTCTTAACACTGCTTTCTCAACAGTAATTTGGATAAGATTTTATTCCTATTGCCAAATGCCAATTTCCAATATAAGGACAAGACATAACACTACCATTTATTAGTAAGTAGGGTATGAAGATGAGTATAAAGATGAAATTAGGAATCTATGCACTGTAAGATTCATTATTATAGACAGCTCTGACTTATTTCTTCACTTTATATCTTCATGAAGTGTACCTTCTAATGGGTTAGTAAATATAAACTTAATCTCAAAAAATCTAAGGCTTTTTATGTATATATTCAATCTATAAAACACACAATTTTACATAAAATACCAGTGTCAAAGAGCCCAAGATTAAATTTAATAAGGTGCTTTTCCCCAGCCTCATCTCTCATTAAGTTCAGATTCTCAAGTACAGTAATAGCTACTACCAATATCGCAAAAAGCTTAATTGAAATATCATTGAAATAACTGAAGTAACCCTCAACAGGACTGCTGAGATCATCTAAAAGAAATTTGTCATTATCTCAGCATGTAACATGTCACAAGCAGCAATAGCTCTAGTTATCAATTACAAGTATAACTAACGAAAGAGAAAAATAACAAAAATCTATACTTGAAAATAAAAATGACTTGATCTCTAAATAAAGCATATATTTATGATTAAATATAGTTTACAGCTCAACTACAAATATACAGGGTCTGGCAAAAATAACACCCCTTTTTTCTGAGCTGGTAATCTATACCAAATCTTTTATTATACAATCATAAGCACGAAATTCTGTAACATAACAATATCACAGTCAAGCACACTTCAAATGACATTTTAGGTGAAATGTTGAAATTGCTGTCTATCTCGTGCGAGAAATTCACGTACAGGGTCTGGCATTACTTCTGCTGGACCCTGTATACGTGCTTTTTCCTCTATTAATTTCTGTCTATGGTTATCTTACTAAAAAGCTCCTCTCTAAATAATTTCCTAAGTAATACATATATCATGGCTAATTTTTATTTAGGGTACTAAAATTTTAGCAGACATTCACATATTCACTATATATATACATTTTCTTCAGAAAATGGGCTATATCCATTATCAAAAACAGTCTTACCATCTGGAACAATTCCAGGTATAGACTCCTGACCATTGACATCTTTAGTAACTGCTGGCTCCAAAAATACGACATGGTCTTCAGGTCCTTCAACTTCCATTTCATTGTTATAATCTTAACAGAAATTTAATTATTCTTTAGCTCAGAATGAGTTTTTATGTTTTTGCTAACGAAGTCAGCAATTATTACCTTGCAATAGTGAGTAAATTATCACCCAAAATGCCATAAATTTTTCTTTACATTTTTCTATTCTGAACCCAACGTATATTTACATTTTTAAACACATGGAAAGTATAGTGAATTTAAAAGTACTTGATATTTTCTTATTTTAAAAGGATATTTCACAGCTGTATACTGATGGCATCTATAATCAAAGTATTAGTAATCAACATATGTCTACTTTAAACCCATTGTAGATAGATAATATAGGGACCTTTCTAGAAGTTGCCATTCATATTGATAAAAATGAACAACAGTGTGGTAATAAGGTTTGTTTTCTTTACCATTTAAAAATCTTACCATCACATTTGTAACCCAACAGGACACTACTAAAATACCTGAGCAAAATTTTGGGGTTAAGAGGTGAGAATTAACATTTAAGAAAGACAATATAAAACTAAGACTTGTTTGGAATAAAATAACCCAGATTTTAAAATGCAAAACTAGGACGAACTGGCAAACACTGAGGAATTTCCACTGCTGGCTCAAAGAACACAACTGGAGTAAAGCACACCAAGTCTAGAATTCAAATATTAGGAGAATGGTTGTAAAGAAACTAGAGTAGGTGTGAGCCATCAGATTCAGAGATAACCATGATTATGTGTATATTTAAAAGTTGAGAAATTAAGAATAAGATGGGATCTGATACACAAGATTCTCTCATTATTACTAAGGCGAATGGTTGGCACATCATCATAAAAAGGATAAAGAAAAATTCTCACGTTTACCTGTAGTGACTTCAGCCATTTCCACTTCATCACCTGGCTGTAATGGATCCATCCCAGCTGCTAAGTGTTTACAATACATACAGATATATTCCTCTTTGAACTGAGAATCCAGTTCATGATCCACTGGTTTGTCACATTCTAAGTGAACCCATCTGCAGTGATAAATATATTTAAATAAAATTTTCTAATTTAAAGCCAAGTTAATAATACAGAAAAAAAGAGAAGCAATTGCTAAAAAACTGAATATAGGAAGGTTTTAGAATGATAAAAGAGAGGTTTATAGGGGTTGGCAATTGACGAAAGTCCTACATAAGGAAGTGGCGTTTCTGGATGTCATTTAGAGGTGCTTATACAGGAGTATTTAAACTGTTTCCTCTTTAATTTTCCCTCTTAATGCTCATTTCTGGTTTTTTCTTATCTTTTGTCCATTCACTTCCTTATGACTTTCACATTCATAAAAATGTAACTTAATTCCGTCTTTAAGATCACTATTAAAAGGATTACTGGAGTGATAAAAGCTTAGAGCTCAAAGATATGTGGTAGAGTAAAAGATCATAGATAGAACTAACAAAACACTTAAATGGAATAATTATATACTCTTACCTTTTGCACATATTACAATGAAGCATGTCTTTTTGCAATTCTGGATGGTAGGACTTTCCACAGAAAGGACATAAGTTATCCTGCTGTTGGTAACAACTGTCACATACCAGGCAATTGTGGTGCCACTGAGAACTAGATCGTGTCCCACACTCTACACATATTCTGCAATTCTAAACATCAAGAAAAATAAAAATAAAACCAGTTTGTTATGCATTTGTATTGCAGTTCTTTTTGAAATCAATGAAACATTTGTAGATTATATTTCATGATACTAATTTAGGATACAGATTTTTGAAAAAGCAATTTGTTCTGAACATCTAATAAGACATCACTCAATTTGCACTAAAACCTCCAGGAAAATGTAAATAGGAGATAGAAACATCCAAGAAAACATAAATAGGGAAGAAAAACCAAGAACACAGCAACTCAAATTTAAAAAAAGAAACATATTCCAGAATCAAGAAGTAGCTTGTATGGAATATAATATGTCTACTCTACCCACTACTGCAGAAAGCAAACTGGTGCTGCTAGGGTATTATATTTGCTTACAGGTAACTTAAAACTAAAAACAAGAATTTGCAGGGGGTTCCCTGGTGGGGTAGTGGCTAGGCTTCGGCGCTCTCAGAGCTGCGGCCTGGGTTTGATTCCCAGCCAGGGAACTACCCCACACCAAAATAAATAAATAGATAGATAGATAGATAGATAGATAGATAGATGATTAGATAGATAGATAGATAAATAAATAAATAAAAACAAGAGTTTGCCCTAAAGAATTATCATGACCCACTCCAAATGGCCTGGTGTCTACAACTGCACAAGTAATCCACTTCAAAATCCAATCATGACTTCTTAGTTTCATGAATCTCAGAGAATGGCACTATCTTTATCCAATTAGAGCTGTTTACAAAGTGCAAAGCCTGCAAGATGCCAGACAAAATCCTCTTCTACACCTGTGAGGTAGCCTGCCTCAAAATCCTCCACACAAGGTTGATAAACTGGGGGGCTCTCATCCCAACTTGCCAACGTGAAATAACAAATAGAACTATATCTTTTTGAGCTACTGCAATCACATGAAAGATTTGCTTACTGAAAAAGAGAAACTAGCATGAACCATAGATCTGCTAAAGTTCTACAGATTTTAAACAAAGGCACTCATAAATATTAATGCAAAATCCTGAATAACATTATTCACAAATAGGCTCCAATAGCAAATTAGGAAAACAATAAACTACATCCAAGGGAAGTTTATACAAGAAATGCAAGGATGGTTAAATATTAGAAAATCTATTAATAAAATATAACATATTCTTAAGTCTGAGGAGAATAAATAATTTCATGTGATGCTGGAAAAAAAAACCTTTAGGAAAAAAAATCAAAGTGTTAGTGTATTTTGTGTGGCCCAAGACAATTCTTCTTCTTCCAATGTGGCCCAGGGAAGCCAAAAAACTGGACAACAAACAAAGCAAAGCAAGGATGTTTACTATCCCCACTACTATTTAACATGGCTCTGAAGCCAATGTAAACACTGAAACAAATGAAAATAGAGGCAAAAAACCAAAACTTTATTTGTAGATGACAAGTCAGTATACTCAGTAAAGCCTAGAGAATTGATCACGATATAGGTATTTAACAAAGTAGCAAGACATATAATAAGCAATGAATAGTCAATAGAATTCACATGCACAAACAATAACCAGTTAAGAGATAATGAGAAAATTCCATTTATAACAGCAACAAAATAGATAAAATATTTAAGAACGAACTTAAGAAATGTCTAAAACCTATACAAATAAAATTATAAAACATTTCTAGAAAATCCTAAACTAGATTTGAACAAATGCAAAGACACATCTTGTTGTTAGTCGGGACGTCTTATCATCAAGATGTCATTTGTGCACTGGGTGGTGAACATATAATGTAACACATAGATGATTCACTGTAGAATTGTACACCTAGAACCTATGTGATTCTTGTTTACCAACGTCACCCCAATAAATCTAACAATTAAAAAAAGATGTCATTTTTCCCTAAATCAATTAATAAATTTAAAGTGATCCCAATAAAAATTCAGTGAGGTGTTTCATGGAGTTAGATAAGTTGACACTAGAGTTCATATGGAAAAATACACACGTAAAAACAACTAAGCTAGGAAAAATGTGAAATGAAAAAGCTCTGATGGGGGAACCAACACTACCAGGTACTGCAAAGCCTCTGTAACTCAAACATTATGATACTGGTTCAGAAACAGAAAAACAGATAAATGGAATAGGTAAGAAATTCCAGAAATAAAGTCAACCAAAGCTTAAACTTCAATCTAGAATCTCAAGTCCCTGAGGCCAAGAGAATTTATTATTAAGTGAATGGTTTGTGGACAAATAGATAGTCAATTGGATAAAGATACTTCACACAACATTCCTAAACATCAACTTCAAATGGACTAGAGCACTACGTGTTCAAAATAAAATGATGCAAAAGCTAGAAGAAACTATGAACTTGTCTATAACCTCAGTGTAGGAAAGAATAATTTTAACTCAAAATTCCAGACACAACAGAAAATTTATTAATAAATCTGGCTACATAAAAATAAATTTTGTAGGGCAAGAAAAATCACATAAGCAAAATCAAAAGGGAAATAACTGGAAGAAAATATGTTGCTCATCTAACACAGATAAAGGCCTTATTTTCCCAAAATATAAAGAACTCTTAAATCGGGGGGTAAACATCAAAATCTTCAAGAATAACAGGTAAAACATATGAAAATACAACTCACAAGAAGAAGTCAGAATTACCCTTAAACATATTAAAAACTGATCAACTTCACTCAAAAGAGAAATGAAAGTTAAACTACACTGAGATCCCATTTTTTACTATAAAGTGTGCAAAAATTCAAAAGCTGAACATGACAATCTGTTGGTAAGAATACTGGAAAAGAAGTTCTCTCATACATGACAGGTAAATCCTGAAAAGGAACTTGACAATACATAACAAAACTACATATATATATATACATTTATGCCCAAGCTAGTAATCTCACATCCAGGAATTTATCCTAGAAAGTCTCTCTCAACAATTTAAGAACCCCTATGCTCAAAGTTACCGACTACAGAATCATTTGAAACTTGAAATACTGGAAACTAAGCATAGAACATTGCTTGAATCAAGTATGGAACAGATACACAATGCAGAACAATGGGGGGAGGAAGGGAGAAGAGGAGAGAGAGGAGAGAGAGGAGAGAGAGGGGAGAGACGGGAGAGAGAGGGGACTAATACAAAGTGACTTCCAGGATTTTTTTAAGTGAAAAAAAAAAAGAGCATTCTGGATACCATGGACTCCTGTGTATAATACACACCTGTATTTTTGGTCCAAACTTTCAGGGAAAACAATTTTTCATTTTAATTTTTTAATTCAAATTTTTATTTGTTTATATTTAGGTACTTGATTTTTTTATTATAAAGAAGTTACATCATTTATATTTTTAATGTATTACAGTATGAAAAATTTTATGTAACAGTTACAAAACACAAGAATAAATTTAATTAAAAAAAATTGATTATTGTAATCCAGGGTATTATTTTGCATATAGATATTATTATTGATTTCCAGAGTTATACTTTTAACTCATAAGCATAAATAAAAGAATTAAAAACATTTACTGAAAGCAACAAAGAAAAAAGAAATGAACAAACAAATAACCCATGGACACAATCAATAGTTTAATGTTTATTTGGGGACAAGTGGGGAGGGGAGAAATGGAAGCGGGTGGGAGAGAAGGGAGGGAGAGCTAAATATATGGTGATGGAAAGAGAAGTTACATTAGGTGGTGAACAATGCAATGCATTAGGAAGTTGACAATGCAATGTAGAATTGTATGCCTGAAACCTATGTAATTCTTGCTAACAGATGTCACCCAGTAAGTCTAACAATAAAAATAAATAAGTAAAAAAACCCAAAACATTTATACACGTATGGAATTAGTACTACCTATGTATAATGTGCATCCTTATTTTCTCCTCACAAATTTGGGCAAAAAAGTGCACATTATGCATGGCAAAATATAGTACATGCTACCCTCAGTGTGGGAAAGGGAAAATAATTTATCTGCTTATCATTACCAAAACAAAAAAAAAAAAATGCAGGAAGGATGAACCAGAAAACAAGTTAGTTACCTAAAAGAGCAAATGGGGTGAAAAATCATACAGGAGGAAATGACAATTCTCTGAGCAGAATCTTTTATTTAACGCTGACTTCTGAAAACATTTAATATCCTATACAATTTTTAAAATTGAATCAATAAGCAAGAGGAATAAAATCTATTACTGGGAGCAAAATAAAGTAACTTTATTGGTTGAGCAATTGAGTAAATGTGTTGAAGATGTTGGGACCCACAATTCTTACTACATAATGGATGGGTATGCAAGAATTGAAGAAGGCAAAGGGTTCAGAATTGGGAGGTAGTGATGTAAATTCATTATTTATAAATTATGTATATGTGAGTATATATGTGCATTTGTACAAATGCATGTGTAAGTGCATATACACTCACGTATTTCCTGCCCCATCTGCTGAAAGGGCAATAAAGAACACAATACCCCACCCCCCAACCATTACCCACCGAACCCTAACCCCATCCCCCTAGGAATGAGGACATCTAGCACCCATTTTCCACTAAAGGAATCTGGCTACTTATAGAAAAGAGGACTGATTCCAGGATTGGGGCAAGATGGACGTGGAACATCTTGTTAGCCAAAATGTAATGAAGTACTCAAATAAATGGTGAGGGCATGTCACAAGGATATAGGCACCAGCTTGAAAAGGTTACTGAAGGGAAATATGGGACAAACTGAGCTCAAAATGAATTAGCTACAATAATGAATTAAAGCATTGTCTCATAACCAACAAGTAAAATCTGCATTATGCAATGAGTCTTAAAATCCTGGAGGAAATTTTGAGGAGGAGAAAGGTATTCAAATGTCTTAAAAGTGCTCCCCACATACTGCTTTATTACATACAAGGAGAAAAAAGAAAACAATGGAGAAATCTGACAGTGGCTCAAAATCACCTGTGAGGAGAGAGGAGCATGAGGGGTACCCAGCTATGATACCCTGAGAAGGGCATGTCATCACTCATGTAGCAATGTGGCCCCAAAATACATAACTCCAGAAAACCATGAGGAAATATCAGACAAAGACATGATGAGGATAGATGCAATTACATAATATCCCCATTATTAGGAAATACACATTTAAGTATTTAGTGGTAAAGGGGACTTAGTGTACGTAATTTACTCTCAAAAGGGTTCAGAGCAAAAAAAAATTATGGAAGGTGTGGAGGACAGAGAACAAAGTAGGGAGAAAAGGCCTGCACAGTGATATTGAAATCCTAATAATATGTGAATCTAGGTATATGACATATGGGTATTATTCTTATTTTTCCAACTTTTAAAATCTGAAAATTATTGCCAAATAAAGTTTTTTCTTTTAAATGCATATAGTATACAAACACACAAGCATTCTTGAGAGAGAAAACAGGAAAAGAAATCTACTTGCCAATGACTAATCTACAATGATCCTGAAAAGATCGCTCTTACTTCCTGAGCAGCCTCACTGGACTGACACCCCTATGAAGGCACTTTATTGCCCCTGCATCTCCAAGCTCCATCAGAATGTTAGACACATACTAGGCCTTCAAACATTGAATTAATTAATTAACAGTAGAGGAACATCATTTTACAAACTTCTAAGAGGATAAGCTTTCCTATGAGAAACTTCATGCTGATTATTTGGGTACGTAACTCACTTTAGGCATTATACTGGGCATCACCTCACTAAATTCAACACTCTTGTGAGCTAAGTACTATTTACATTCTCTTCATGAGGAAAACTGGCTTAGGGAAGTCAAATTATTACCAAATATCCTGTACTTAGTAACTTGTAAAGCTGAGAGTTGACTCCACAACCTAATCTCTTATCCACATTTAATACCCCCAAAGGACAGAATTTAAAACACACACACACACACACACAAAACTATCCAATCATATTCTCAACAGTATTATAAATGATTCTGTCACTGTGAAAGAGACACTAGCAGATTATTATAGAGAGCAAATTATTAAGTGAGAAGGACAAAAGAGAGTCTGAGAACCTGAAGAAATAAACCTGGAATTCTGAAGACTGTCCAAGATAATGAAAAACATGGCAGAAGATAATTAAGAACAGGCAACAAAATAACCTATACATTACTAAAAATTATTAAAGAGAGTATAAAGGTAAATATTTTTTTCAGCACTTCTGCAGACCTTTCCATGGGCTGGACTGGAGACAGATGGTGCTCAATGTGTTCTAGACAACACTAATTAGCGTAGACACACAAACAAATACATCTTGGGACAAATCCAAAAAACTGACAAAAATAGACTCTAAAGCTTTTAAGCAGAAAAAATGATTATAACTAGGTAAACTTTAAAAAGAAAAGAAAGATTGTTTTCTTCTCTGGTAAGCTGAGAAAACTGGAAAAAGTAATGTTTCCAAAGTATTAAAACAGTTCTAACAAAAAACTATACCAAACCAAGTTCTTGTGGTAGTCCTAAGACAACAGTCTGTTTCAGACATGTAGGATTTCAGTAAATTCACAATTCTTTTTTGGAGTATAACCACGATGTCAAAAGACTCGGAGTGAAATGAGATTGGAATGTATAGAGGAAATTTTTTTTTTTTTTTTCAAAGAAAAAGTGACAAGGTTGATAGTCTGGTTTAATTTAAGGAAGACAAAGAGGAGAAAAGAAAGAAAATTTTCTCATTTCATCGTTTTCAATGAAAGTGAGAAAAGAAAAAATACCACACTTTCAACATTTGCCATTTAACATTCACAAAATAAGAATGATTTGCAAATCATTCCAGGAAATAAAAGGAACATAAAAATAGTATGTCTTAAAATAGCCAAGCATTCCAATTACAACCATTAACCTCAATAGTTAACTCTATTAAAACTTTCAAAAGAGACATTTAAAATTACAAAGAAGGATCCAAAATACAGATGTGAAAAGTTCACATTTAAGTAAACTAAAACCCCATGTGGGCATATTGTCAGACAAAGCAAAGTATCTGATAGAAATAAAAAAGCATTTCATAGGATAAAGACAGTTTTACATATATAAAGGGCATAATACATGTATGAACACTGGCCTGACCTACTTGCTAGTAACAGCCACAAAAAATAAGTTTTGTAAAAAAAATTAAAAAGCAAAAGGAGAAAATTGGTATGAAAAATGAGATTAGTCGATTTTATCTACATCTTTATACGTTGTTGAATTAAGCAGTCAAAAAATAAGGACTTTATCTAGCAAAATGAAATTAAAAACAAATACTGCACCTTAAAAAGTTACTATTTCAAGTATCAAAATAGCTACAAAACAGAAAAAAACTACACTGGTTAATTTCTGCTTAACGTATTTAAGCACAACCTAAGAAAGAGTATAGATAAATTTATTAGGTCAAATGTACATAGATACAGATAAAGTTATAGAAGTACAACAAATCTGGGGGCAGCCAAAACAATAATTAAAGGTAAATTTATAGTCTCAAAATACCCTTTTTTCCTTAGAAAAGTAGAAAATGAATTACAAATTCAACTTCCTACTTCAGAAAAGTAAAAAGGCAAGTAGAATCCAAGTGACGAAGATAAAGTATAAACATACACATTCGTCCGACAGCAGGCTTTTCATTCCTTAGGCCGGGACACCACCTCGTCCAGCAAACGCCAAGGAAACAAGGAACCGGAACTGCCCACGAGTGGCAGCAGCTCCGACCCTCATCAGACCTCAGGTCCCGCCTCCCAAGAGGCCACACCTGAGGGCAGTTAGCAGAAGACTCCGCCCATCTAATCTCCACCTTGGGGCAGCTGAACTTGTAGCCCAGGGCCCTACAACCAGGTTACATGTGTGACTCGCTCCCATTTCCGGGACCCAACCCTCACCAGGGTCGGGGAACAGGTGTTAGGCTCCCTCTGCGTCTCCTCCAACCCCCTCACCCGCACCCCATCCCCAGGATCCTCCCAACATGCCTGCCCCATGTCCAGGACCTTCACAGGACAGCAAACGACCACCCTCACCCCCGTTAAGTCAAGCATCCCGCCCTGAGGCAGCCCCACTTTTATAATTCCGCAGAAGCCTCCCAACTGGAGCCACCTCGCTAGCCTGAGTCCAGCAGCCTAACAAGCCTCTGGCTGGAAGCTGCTCCCGTGTCTTGGATGCAGAGACCACCCCTGCTACCTCATGTTACTGCACCCCTCCTGAAGACCACCCCACTGGTGGGGAAGAAACCAAGACATGACAAATCAGGTGGCAAATAGAAGGGCCAGGCAGAAGTACCAGAAGTACCACTGTATCAATAGAATAAGAATGTGAGGATGCAAGGAAACCAGATGTATTCCTGGAGGGCTGTAGTTTTCTGAGAGTTTAAACATTTCATGGAAATGCTAACCTAAAATAACATAAAATTTAACTGGCCTGCAAGGGTACTGCAATGCAGATTTTAATACCTGCATTTAGCATTTGTGTTTATTATTATGTTAGTCCCAAGTGCTGTCAAAGATGTAGAAGAGATGCAAGATTTCATACAGTAAAATCATGCTAAAAAGAATGAGATGTCTGGCTGGCACTAGGATATGCAGTCCTCATCAGAAGATCCACAAAGCAAGCAGAAGGTTATTTCCATGCACATCACCTGACAGCTAAAGCTGAAACTCGTATGAGTCACCCATAATGAGAAACTTTTGTACCCCATTTATGACAGATTTCAACTGTGCCATAATGGTGCACCCATAAACAAAAAGCTTTACAGAGTTACTGAGTGACACTTTATTACATCTAATGTTCAAGGATTGCTTGCTGGTGTTTTGAGGTCTGATTTACTCTGAACCAGTAAACACAGTCATGGTATTATCGATACAAATACTTATACCAAAGGCATTCTCTGAATCAGCATTATTAAAGCCAAAGAAAGCTAAGGCACTGAACTGGTTCTGAGAAAATACCTATTAAACCCAGTCTTGGCAATTTAGTTTCAAGGCAAAACTATCTGTTAGATTAAATTAATATTTACTTTAAAATTCTATTTAATTTTATTTTTAAAAGTCAGTGCAATTACTGTAGATAAAAGAAGTTTATGCTTAGCTTAATTTAAAAAACCCTCAACGTTGGGGGTGGGAGGGTAGAAATGGTCTTCTAGATAAAGTGTGGATAGAGATCTCAATAGAGTATTCAGTTTATCATCATCTACATCCTAGTATAAAATGAAAATTAGATCAGTAAATATTTCTTAGTTAATGTAGGGAGAAAAGCTCTGTTACTAAGTACAGTATGATAGCACAGGGAGAGAGGATAATATATTGGATAAAACATTACATAAGACAGAAAACCTGAGTTTTAGTTCCTACTCTGCTTCCACAAATCAGTCAACTTGAACAATGTACTTAAACTACTAGGCCTTCACTAGCCCTTAATCTGGAATTTATTAATTTACCTATATAGATTTCAAAGAAAAGCACATGAACTACTTTTATGATTGATTCAGCTTAGAGACTATCCTAAGAAAGGTCATAGCAAGTATTTTTTTTTTTTTGTAAATACCTTCTAAACAAAGTTTTATTCAGTCATTTGAGAATTAACAGTAAATGAATTATTACCTTCTACTTTAAGAATTTAAATATTTTGTGCTTCTGTGGACAAAGTTTTATTGTTTACCTGGTACTATACTAACTCTGCCCATAGGGAGAGTTGTCAGCCAACCTACAGGGTTTAGAGGTACAGAAGACAGACCCTCAGGAAGCTTAAAGAGACCAGCATGAACACTTCAGGGTCATACAGATGAAATACCAAAATAGATGAAAGAGGGAGAATCACTGACTATAAGAATATTTGTAAAAAATTAAAAATACTCCAAATACATCTTAAGTGTCCCACAAAGCAGAAAGACTGATCATGTTGACCGGAAATGATTTGACTTAATGTGGTATGTACGATCAATGATATGTACTATGTAATATCAAGCATAATGAGATCTTGTCTAATTCTTAAAACCCAAGAGAAATTTTAAATAGCATCTAAAAAATAAATATCTAAATCAATTATCACTTACTAAAACTACCATGGGGAGGTAAAATACACGAACACACACACACACACACATTATACAATTCCCAATATTTAATATAAGCGTATATATAAATATATGTACTTATAAAAAATCACTGTAAAATCACTTAAAGGCCTAGTATCAAAACGTAATGTATTTTATTTCTGGATTTTAAATTAATGGATTTAAAAAACATATCTCTGTTTCAGTGCCCTCACATGGGGATACTACCTAGTTCAGAGATTCTGGGAAGATTAAAGATAAATTATTCAAAAACAATATATAAGCCATGATGCACCATACATGTTAGTTAACAGATTAATAGCAGCATTTTTATAACAGCCTAAAATTGTAAATAACCCAAATGTTCACCAAGAACAGAGTCAATAAACAAACTAGTATCTCCACTACTCTGCAACAATATGGATAAATCTCAAAATAATTACATTGGGTTCAAAGGTCAGACTAAAAAAACCCCAAACAAGAGTATATACTACATGATGTCATTTATATAAAATCCTGAAAAATGTTAACTAATTGATGGTGAGAGACAGCTGGAAGACAGGAGGGTGGTTACAGGTGAAGAACTGGAGGGACTCACAGGGAGCACAAGGAAATTTTTAGGGGTACTGAATAAATATGTTCATATCTTGAAGGGGATTATAATTTCATGAGTGATGTGTCAAACTATAGACTTTAAATATGTACAGTTTATTGTATATCAATAAAGCTTTTCTTTTAAGTTGATGGCAATGTATAGATTTGAATAGGTGGCTGATTTGTCTGCTCGCTATAAAAAACATATAAATGCTGATATTTTTCTTAAAAACAAAAACAAAAACAACTTACTTTGCATTTCCAGCCATTGGTTGGTACTGATTTCATAACTGGTTGAAGACAAAAAGTATGATACCCTTTGTCACACGTATCACACACTAGCATCTTGCTATCTTCTCCCGATTGTCTAAAAAAATAAGATAGCATTAATGATGCCTGATCTTTAAACTTATGTTTATAACATAAGTAATCATCCAAGGAATCAATCCTGAAAACTGCCCAGATCATAAATAATTCAGTGTTTTGTCTATGCACAGATAATGACAAAGATAACCCACTGGAGGACATAAGAGACATCTTCCCAAGGTCCCTAAAGGATTTTCCCTACTGAATGCTCACCTATGGTGAACCCACTTTATTTTGGAATTCCTGCAAAGAAGGAGGGGTTAAGGCAAGATGACTGACTCTGATGTTTACTTCTTGAACATTTCATATCCATCGGAAGAAGCTATAACTGACAGGTGTTGCTGTGTGGAAAGAAATCTTGGCACAGTGAATTGGCAAGACATTGCCATATAATAAAAAGAGAATAAAATTTTGCATCAGACCTATATTTGTATTCAGACTGCTGTTTTTTCTAGCTGTGTGACTCCAGAATAACTTAAGACTTGACTTCTCTTCATTTCAGATATAAAATGTGAATAATTAAAGATTACAGTGAGAATTAAATATAATTCTGGTTAAGGAACGTAGAATATTTATTAAGCAATAGTGCTAAATTAAAAGGTATAAGAATAATATTATTAAGAACTGTACTAAAAAAATCTCTGCCTTGATTCTTGGCTACTAATCACTCTTAGATACTAAGAATTTAATTCAAGAGGAGGGGAAAAGAACAGCTGGAGAATACAAGAAGAGTTGAGAGAGGAACCACTAAATAAAACCCAGAGATAAAAAGAAGTAAAAAGGAAGAGAGGTTAGTTGGCCTCCAGTTATTTCTTATTCGGCTAACAATTTCTACATACAAAATTGCATACTGTATCTCTCTATATGGAAAGATCTTGGAGGAAAAGTACTCTTCCTTCAAGTTCTCTTATTCTCTCCCAAGAAACTAGGCACAAATACAAGGTACAAAATAAATGTTCACTGATACTTTAATTTTTACCAAAATACAAAAGCACAATGTCCTACATATTCCACATAATTCTAAAATACTGATGCTTAGTGTTATCTAATTAAATTATGAATAAAGTAAACTGATTCTGGTGGTGGTAGGTAATTTCTCCTGGTTACAAAAGTCCTCAGCTTGTAAATAATTTGAAGACTGCTCTAGATGCAGATAACATCTCCAATTATCATGCTAATTAGTAGCATGAAGGGGGGGGGGAATTATAGAAAAGATTGGAGAAATGATCAAAGAATGGAATACAACAAATAGGAAAAGATAACCCCATTATAAACGTTTAAATGCCATAGGACATTTTATTTCAGTATTATAATGACTAGGATCTCCTGAAGACAACTGTCTTTCAGATAGATACTGATTTTTTTTAAAAAACAGTAATCTTAGTGCAAATTGTTCTTCTTGGAATGGAAGATGGCTCACTCTAATAACTACCTTCTGTAGTTAGAGGTTTATTTTCCTATTAAATCTCCTCCTCAACTCTTCCTCATGAAAAATTGCTTTATTTTTTAATGCTTATTTATTTTAAATCAATATACATTTAAAAATTGTTGGCAAATTTAAAATAGTTTTTTAGGCAACCAGCGGAACTTAAATTTTTAAAATTAGTTTTTGTTTAGATTTGTTTCAAAGTGATACAAATGTTAATACATATCTAGTATTTGCTTTTTAAGATGTGATGAACTCAATGTGAATGAATATAGCTGCAGTATGAACAAACTTTTTTATCACATTACACAAACCATCTGCACCTAATAATAGGATCTCTTTTAAACTCAATACACACCTTTGAGTTGAAATTAAAACTTACTTGCAGTTCTGGCACACTTTGCACTCAGGACATTGCCAACCTGCACGTTTTAATGGAGTAACCGCTATATCCAGGCACATTCCATGATAGTGCTGACCACAAGTAGTACAAAAGAACTGATCTAAGAGGTCTCCCGGGCTGTCGCACACTGCACAGTTTGCATCTTCCTTTGCTATAATTAACAGTAAAACAATGAAATTGTTGTATAAGAATTTAATATTTTTCTGACTTTACAGTTTAAAAATCACTTGAAGGGAATTTCATGGTAAATCTTTCAGTCATGTGAAGTTATCCACATTTAAGTGATTATCCAAACAAAATAAGGTCTCAATAAAAACACTAATATATTTAATCTAAATTTAATCACATTAATTTAATCATATAGTTTTGAGATTATTTGTACCACATCTACTTGAGACCACAGCAGTTCTTATCTAATTTTATATTCCTAATACCAGTGATAATGGTGGGTGCCTAGTTAATGCTTGATACATGAGTATACTTGCTGAAAAGAACCAAACAGGAAAGTATCAACTGAGAGATGCTTTGCAGTGTAAAAAGAAACATTTCAGTTGGATATTAAATGTTTGAAAGGAACAAAACCAGGTAAGAAACAAAATTAAGAAATGTTAGTACCAATTAATGTTTCCTGAGCATAAACACTCATTTTTATTCAAATCAAATATTATTTTTAATGCTAGAAAAGACTGTACATGGTAGAAAATGAAAGATGGAAGCTACATATTCATAAACAAATACTTCATATACTAATTCTACATTAATCTTTATTAATTGCCAGTTGTAAAAAACAAAGTAATAAAATTTATATAATTATGGACATCAGCTATCCCCTAAACGTAGATCAAAAGACATGGCACTTTTAACAGTTCTTTTAAACTAAAACAAAAAATAACTGTAAGAATAAATTTGCCTTGCCAAGTACACAGTTAAATACATGTATATTATAAAATAAGGAAAATAATGTATTCTAAAATCCTACCAATTTGCATATACACACACACACACACACACACACACACACACACGCCTATATCTGACACTTAAGGTCTCAACTAAATGGTTTGATAAGCTGATCATCCTGGGACAATTTTAAATTGTATATATGATTTTCTTTTTCTCTTTCATTTTTTGAAGATCTGGTCAGTCCTCTCTGGCTATAAGCCCTTTCTACCCTTCTTTCTTTCCCAGTCAAACATCTTGAAACAGACTAATAATTTATTCCTATTCTTCTATTAGGAGTCAGCAAACTGGCTTTGTTGACTACAGAAATCTCTAGTGTACAGACTTTGTGTTTTTATTTTAGAGTCCTTGTAAAATCATAGCTTGAGGGCAGTACACAAATATGCCGTGGGATGTACCTGGCCTGCAAGCTGGATCCCTGGTGGTTCCACAGCCACCATTCATCTGAAACTACTTTAATGAGGCTACCAATGAATGACTTATGAACTCTAGTGATTACATTTCAGACCTTACCTTATTTGCACTTTGCAACATTTACATTACTATGTACTCCCACATTAAAATTTCCCTTCCCTTGGCTTCTACCATAGCTTCTTTTTCCAGATTTCTCTTTAAGTTTTCCATGCTTCCATTTCCTCCTTCCTTGTTGGCTTTCATACCTCTGTAGTCTCTCTAAATGCTGGAGTCTCTTAAGATTTCATACTATTCCTTCTTTTTAATTCCCCATGGCTTCTCTTTGTGATCACATCAACTTCCATGTCATAACATACCACCCACCATAATTCTTAAATCATTATCACCAGTCCCAAACTTCTTTTTAAATCCCAAAGTGTTACTTTTAGGTCTTAAAGAGGTCTCAATAGCCAGATATTCTAAAAATACTTACCCAACACCTCTAAAATAAAACATTTTTAAAAACTTAAACCTCTCCCATTTTCTTTCAACCAGCTGGGTAAAGGCAGAAACTTTAGTATCACTGCTGGCTCTACTCTTCCCTGACACAACACTTTCAAGCGGACATCTACTCTTGTGGAATAAACTTCCTATATGTCCTCTTCCTTCTATCTATACCATTCAGTCCATCACACTCTGCCTTGGTAATTGTAGTGACTTCTGAATGGAATCTCTGCTGATGGTTCTGACCTCCTCCCTAAATCATCTTCTACATATCCAAAACAACTTTTCAAAACTGTGAATCTGTTATGCCCTGCCTAAATTAAAACTTCATCAATACTTCCTTTTACACCTAAAAAATAAAACAGAAACTTTCTAGGATGAGGCAAAACAAAAACCAAAACACCAACCAAAACAAATCCTTACTTCCTTTTCCAACTAAATCTCAGAACCACTCACCTGATCCTATCAAGCAGCTTGCTGCACATATAACACATGCTGTTCCCTGCTTGTGTGCTTGCATACATTCTGCTCCTTCTACTTGAAATTTTGTTCCTTTCTTGTGCCCCTAGCCCATTCCAAAGAAGCCTTCAAAACTTTGCTTAGACATAGTCCCTGAATATCCAATGTTATTACACCTAAATACCTATTTAGTTGTTGACTACTCCTTTCCCCATTGCTTAGAATAAATTGTTATATAATTATAATACAATACTGTGAACCCTTGAAGGGTAAGGATCTTGTCTTTTTCAACTTTGTGCTAGGCAAGTGAGGATACTAATCAAGCCCTTATTTATATATATATTATATATATATATGACTTGCTTCTATTAATAGTCACTTTTAAATGACTCTTTAATTGGCAAGCACTTTAAATAAATCACTAATTTAAAAATGGAAATGTCATAAATTAATTCATTTTTGATAAAAATGACATAATAGGATAGGTTATTTTTCCTAATACTAAAAGAAGAGTACCAATATTTACTCATTCAAGCTATGTAAATTTAAAAACTGTTCTTTGATATTTGCCTACCTTCAGAATTTATAGAAATTGAGACAAATACTGGATTCTGATTATCACATACTAAGTTCATCTGTCTACTGTAATTTGCGAGAAACACTGTCTAAAATGCTTCTGTAAAACTTTCTAGAGTTTGTTACTTTGATACTTCAAGTTAGGTGCCATGGTAGCTATTAATCACATGTGACTACTGAGCAAATGAAATATGATTAATCCAAATTGCGATGTGCTGTACATATAAAATACACCCCAGATTCCAAGATTTACTATGGAAAAAAAATTGCAAATAGTTCAAAAACAATTTATTACATGTTGAAATATTAGTATTTTTAATATACTGGGTTAAAATTAATTCAAAATATTTTTAACATGACTACTAGCAAACTTAAAATTACTTATATTGGTCATATCATATTTCTATTGCACAGCACTGTTTTCCACAGAAAAGCCTATTCTGTAACAAGGTACCTGTGTGTATCACTATAGCAGAGATTACTTTTTCATTCTATGAGTTTCCAGCAGTTCCTTAATAACAATATTATTGTGTGTTGATTAATATGGATCATTGGTAATAAATTAGGCAAAATTTCCACATGATACATTTAGTCTAAAAACATTTATTATGCATTATATAAAAGTAATAATGGAAAAAAGTACTACATAGATCAGTGGTTGTCAGGAAAAGAGGAATGGCATAGAAGGGGAAGATTGAAAAGGGACACAAGGAAACTATCTTAATTGTGGTGATCGTTTCATGGGCATATAAATATGTAGAAACTCATCACATTGTACACTTAATAAGTGTAGATTACTGAATGTCAACTCTATTTCAATAAAGCTGTTAAAATATTTCATTTTTTAAAAAGTACTACATAAAGGAATGAAGTTGGTTCCAACCACTTCCCGAATCAGGGAGAAGATAACATGCAGAAATAATAAACTAGCCTTTTGGAACTCATGAATAAAAGATATTACTGGATAGTGTGTCATGTCAGATACAAGTATATGTACATATACATACATGTGTGTTTGCAAACCACAGGGACATTAAGTTTGAAGTAACAATCAAACAACTAAGCGAGATTATTTTTAAACAGCTGGAAAAGCAAGAGATTGAGTGAAAGACTATAAAGCTAATGATAATTTGAGAGGACAGGAGTTTTAGGTCATGATCTTTACTAATCATCAGTATTGACTCCCAATAAAAGGGCAAAGAAGGTAAAGAATATTAAGTATATACAAAAATGCCAATGCAGACATAGAAGAATCTCAATGATGTAGGGGGAACAAGAAAAGAGTAGGAGAAAACAGAAGGATAAGCTTTGGATAAGATCACTTCCTAATGACAGCTGTGACAAGAGAAGAGATGGAAGAAAAGGCAAAAACATTAAATTAAAAGGGAGCTTATCATAGATCTTTAAACTTGGTCAAGTTGGAAGGTGAAATCACTGCTTAAGAAAGTCTAGAAGAATAAAAGCAATAAAGAGCGACAAACTGATGATGTCAGACAACATCAATTTAAGGAAAATTAAATCAGCCTAGCTTTGTAACTCCCATCAACATTACAGTGCCCATCATTTATGTTGTCATTACTAGTAAGACACTGTGCTGGGTGATTTGCCTATCAAATGGCATCTCTAGAAAGGAAAAGTAAATCATGGATGTTGTCCAGAGAATCAGGCCCATATAGTAGTGGGCAGGTAGGTAAGAAAGAAAGGTAAGGTGACAGACAGAATTTAGAGTAACAGAAAAGCAACCAGATGGTGTCAAGAGATACAAAAACAACCAAGAAAATGAGTTTGGAGTTAAAAGCTTAGCTGAAGTAAAAGAAGTTAAAGCTGAATATGAAAGTAAAAGCATTGGGGGCAGGTGAGAGACAGCATTCCCATGTTTAAACCCTACAAAGACTTCTCATTACAAACAGAATAAAACCCGAACAATCATGATCTAGTCTGTTCATCTTGACATTGTCTCTACTATCCACCTAGCAGACACTATGTTGCAGGGAAAATGACTACCTGTCTGTCTCATAGTCATACCAAGCTCATCCCTAAGGCCTGTGCAGTAGTTGTTCAATCTGCCTAAAATTTTCTTTCCTCTGATCTGAATGGCTAGTTCCTTGCCATTCAGTTTTCCCTAAGAGATAAATCAGTACTCCAGAAGTGTATCTGGCTATGTCTCCTAGATGGATGTAAAATTTCCAAATAAGGTTAGTATATACTTGCATCATCATGAAAATAATGATGGAGCCATGATCAGCATTTATTTATGACAGAGCATACTAAAATTGTTTTCCAATGAAAGTCTTGGCCTCACTCACAGATGCTCTCTTTGTTGGGATTTCTTTCTAATGAGGTCTATGTTTTTGTTAGACTTGTCAACTTTTATAAAAAGATGTCCATCTTACTCCTAACTCAGCTAACTACTATAGCATATTACTCTACACTTAGCCAGTAGCATAATGTATTATACTCAATGTATATAAATAGATTGAGCTTTAGATAAAAGCTAAAATAACTACTTTTTTGTAAGGTAATTAATATATGTAAGGTACAGTGCTACATGATATTCATCAATTAGTGTCATTTGACCTTCATAATAACACTGTTATTTAAGATATCCCCATTTTTAAAACATAACAAGTTATGTACTTTAGGTTATCAAAAACAATTAGGACAGTTAAGATAGATTTATGAAAGAATTTATGGATAATATTTCATAGTCTTATATATTATTACAATACATTCTAGCTACAATATTCTCTATATCCTTGGATGAAAACAAATGATCCGAAAGCTGTGTATTTAAAATCAAGATCAAGATTATTGTTCAAGATCAAGAGACAGAATTTACTCAATTGGGCTTTAGCATTTTGAGGGTTGTCATAAGAAACTGCCCTGTGAAATTTGTTTCTTATACTTTACATCAGCTACTTTAAGACAATTTTTCACTGCAGTATATAGTGTATGTATAGTCTCAGTATCAAGTGAATTCTTGTTATATCACTACAAACCAGATAACTGTTCATATTTCCTTCTTTGTGTTGATTGCTGGAAAGCTGTGGAGCCAAATTTGTGGCTTAGGTTTAGGAAATCTGTATTTGAATTATTGGGCTCGGTACTACCTGCGTGTTTATCCTATCCTTATTTTCCCTATGGTCAAACTTCCTTAATTATTTTTAGTTTTATTTTATCTTGCTGTTCATGTAGTTTTATGAGTCTCCATGAGTCTGTTTTGGAAGACACAGTACCAATAATTTCAGAATATCTTTTAGCTTTATGTTGCAAGCATGAACATTTCACTATGTGCAAGATACATGATAGCAAATCATCTCAACTGAGCTCTTACACTTCATTACTTTATAAAACAATTTATGATTTCTAACGTTATCAATGAGGTCTACACTATTAGAACATAGCATGCAGCAGAAAACAGTACTGCCATTAAGTAATAAAATATCTAACATTATAAATATAGCCATAGAAAAGTTTGCACATTGTTTCATGAGGTCTAAAGAATAACGGAGTTCAAAAGGCCGAATAAAATTCAGATTCTTAAACACACACGATTGTTTTATTTGATTGGCAAAATGTATTATACCACCCAGAATATAATCAAGTGTGATGACTGACATAGTAGTTTGTACACTTAGTGAAGTAATGCATTATATAAGGTCTTAAAACAAGTAACACCCATAAGAATGCCTGTGTATGAGTGTTCTTTTTCTCCCAGATTTAATAGCATGTAATCTAAAACATTTTTAAAACTTTAAATCCCTTATTAGCCTAAATACAATTTGACATTTCAGTTTGCCTTACTTATGATTTACATCTGTATGGTCGTTAAGAGAAATATGTTTGTTATACATGTAGATACAAAATAATTTTAACTGAAGATAAAATTATGGTACTACAAAAAAGATTAAAAATGATTATGAAATTTAACTGTGCTTGAGATTTACTTCACTTTAAGCCTGAGGTAGTTATGTCTCACAGAGCTGGAAAAGAGGAAAGAAGTCTTTATTGACATCACTAAGAAACAGGTAAAAGCTAACAATTAGGTAAATAAGATTAAATAAAGCATCACAGAGATTTCACAATGAGATTAGAAATTCCATTTACTAGGGGGAAAAGATCCCAAACAAAGCATACATGCTCACTGGAAATCCCTACAGTAAGAAAAAGATATGATCTCTGTTTAACAATAAAGATAGGAATGAGTTTTAAGTTTCTATAAAATGTAAAATTTAAACATTTAAACATTTTCACTTAATTATAAAATACTGTTTGGAAGAGAAAGAAAAAAGGGACAATGGAGGATTACAGCTAACAAAGATAGATGAATCAAGAAGCACTAATAGAGATTTCTTTTATGACTATCAGGGTGATACAATTTCCAAGAAAGTGTTTGGTGAGCCTATTAATGTACATTCTGAAATAACACCTGACTGAATCCTCTTCTAATTCTCCAATTGGGTGGGTTTTTTTGGGGGAGGGGGGCGTGTTGGGGGAGATAAAAAATATTGAACACTGTTTACATTTTTAAGTGACTTACTTTATATTACATATTAAAATATTACATATTCTGTATTTCTATCTTTCGATAGTGGTTTAAAATATCTTTAAATAAAATTAAAAAACAGGCAAACTATACTTGAATTGTTGGAGCAATAACTTTTTGTATTTAAATTCAATGATATTGTTGATAACAGATTCCCCCCAAGGACCGCTGGCAAAGATTCCTCAGATTATCAAGATTCTATAATATTACTTTTTAATACAAGTAGAATAACATTTAGAGAACTTAACAACATTTTTTTATTTTAAGGAATACACTGATAAATGTTTAAAAATACATCTGTCATAAACTTACATCTTTCAGGAGCTTGATCAATATGTTCTGGACAAAGAAGGAAGAAGTGACTGAAATCCTGAAAGGTGCCAGCTCCAGCAGCACAAGGATAATGGTACATCTGGGTACATTTCTCTTCACAGCATTTAATAGTGGCTCCAAGGTGCTTACAAAATGCACATCGCTAAAAAGGCAAAGGGGAAAGAAATTTCTTTATAAAACCTGGATAAGTAACATTCAAATGTGGGGCCAAGGAAGGTGTAAAAAAGTCTTTGCACATTACTAGTAAAAGTATTTGAACCCTTAGAAAAATACTAAAACTTAAGGTACTCTGTTCAGTGCTTAACATAATACAGATTCATTCTTCTATTCAAGATTACAAAATCAGCATTTTACTTTTTTCTACTGACTACCATAAAAGTACAACTAAATTTTTTAAAGCTCAGTAATAGCTAAAAAAGGCAGGTTTCTAGTTGACAGTTATTTTAAGTGTTTACATCGCATCAATAAACAAATAAAATGAATACATATTATTTATAAAATCTCTTACTATTTTTCACCCTGCCTAAAAATAATCATGAAGTGAACTAGTCAATCACAGAATAAGTTACTAAGGAATATCTATATTGTTAAAGGCAACAAAGCTACGCAATGCAATGTAGCAATTAGTTCTAAATTTCTTAACAAAGGCTGGGAATGTGAAGAAAAATTAGGTCATATAAAGTATCTCCTCCCCACCTCCAGTTTCAATCTGCTTCTACTGTTCCTCAAATAGTAAAAGCAAAATATAAAAACGCAAATACAATCAACATGGTAGTCTAGGGCAACTGAATGTGTAAGTCAGTATGGATTATCTACAATGCTACATTTATTTAACTTGGCTCTCCCTAAGAATAATTAATAAACTACTGCTTATCCTCCCTCCCAAGCCCATTTTGGGTATCATTTCCTTTGGGGAGCCTTTGCTGGATGGCCTGCATCATACAGTATAAAATCTCTCTCTCTTTAGACGAGTCTTTTATATACTATACACCTTGGTTTTATCATTTATGCCATTGCATAGTAATTGTCTTTTTTTCATCCTAGTTCAACATCCCTGGATAGAAAAAAACTGTACTATCTTTGTTTTGTAGCACCATGAAAGTTGCTTGACATAGAGGCCCTAATAAACAGGTGTTCATATTTACATACACTAAATGGATTTCTCCCAGTAATCAATCTCATTTCTAAGTGTGGTCATGAACGGCTAAAGCCAAATGGGATAATCCATGGTAAAACCAAGCCTCAAGTAACAGAAAGAGTTGCTAATGTTATTATGAATATCTTCACATGCTAATAATATTGACTCAATATTCTGTTAGTTAATCAGAGAATGCAATAGTTCTTAAACTATAATTAATTTTAATGTTTTGTGTGTAAATCTATATAATATGTCATCAAACTCTTCCTCATAATCTTCAGTCCATTAACTTGAACCAATGTAAGAAAGTTTAGTCTCTTGGTGTCTTCCACACATTTTGAGTGCAGCCAACAGATCACTGCAGCTTCTAAGTAACTCATAAACGCTAGTTATATTTGTAGCATTTTAATTTTATATAATGTCCACAAATCCATAGACTAATGCACATTTCAGTTCTCTTTTTGTACTCAAGAATGTTATGCTTTAAAATCACAGAAGGAAATAAACAAAACTTTATATCTTTCCATTGATAAAGTGAAATAACCAGCTTTTTCCAAACTGGATATATTTTTAGTTTAAAACCTCCCAAATTATCTAAATATGTTTAGTGTATTAATAGAACAATATGTATAATATCTAAGGAGTCTGAGTATCCTTGTGTCATAAAGAAAAGGTAAAGAAAATGTTTAGGGAGGAAAGTACATTTATAAATCCAATGAATGCTGAAAATTGTTTCTATTAACCCATTAACGTATAATAATTTCTGCTAAACCGTTCAAATCTAGAATCTTTGTTCCTTTTATAACACATGTGAAGTTGTGCAAATGCCTTTCACACTAAAAATGATTCTGGCAAATAAAACATATTGATTTTTATTTAAGTGCATAATAAGGAAACAAAATAATTTAAATTGATCCTTTTTCCAGTATCTATTACATCATTTTAGAAACATCAACATGTTTTCTTAATCACATTTGCAATGGAAAGTATTATATAACATTAGCTAAACTACTATGAGAAGTCCTGGAATGTATTCAACATACTAATAAAAATAACATATAAAATTATGAGAGAATAAAGGAAGGGAAATAAGATACTAACTGTATTTAAGTGAACATTTCAGATCCATCTGTTATAATTACATAGCTACTTAAAGACATTTGGCATTAAAAAAAACGGATATGTGTTTTATATATAGGTTGGAATACATCGTTTTCAACCAAATAAAAAGTATTTGTAAATTTGTAGAATATAAAATAATAAATTTCCACAGTGAACTTCTCTGATATTAACACTCATTAGAAATCAAACAAACTATAAACTAAGGAGCAATTACAAATTAACATTTGGGAGAGGAGGGTAATGTAAATAGCTCTTAAACAGTTCATTGAACAATTTATTTGAATTAATATTCAGAACTCCTAAAGAGCATTTTTTCTATTTTTTATAATCATTTTAAAAAGAGAAGGACAGAGAAAGAGAAAAAAAAAACAAGTTATATTTTAACATTGGTCCAAGAACACATCCAAGGAAAACTTTCAACGAGAGTTCCTATTGCCAACTATAAGAATGAGTCTGAGAAACTTCAAAACTTTTATTTCACTGTACCAAAATAAGGAACTATCTCTCAAAATAAATCTGTAATAAAAAAGAAAACAGAATCAACAAAATTTCCAGTTAAATGAGATATGAAACAGTAACAAGAAGCTTGAGGATATTCCAAACTCATTCATTAATTATCAAGTATTTATTCTGTATCAGCTATCAATGGCCTTAATATTCTAAGCGATATCAAATGTTACTAGGATTTCCAAACATCGAAGTGTTTTCAACTTTTACTAAATCTTTCTCCTTATTGGTCATCTGAGATTGTCCCAGAATGCAGTAACAAAGACAGAAAGAGAAAAAGGTAAAATAACAGGAGAAATTGATCCAGATGGTCCAATGTCTATTTAACAAGAAAACCAGAAGGAGAGAAAATAAGATTATGATTAGTGAAATTATTCTACAAGAAACTTTATGAAAACATCCAATAATAAGCACTAATATTAATAGATCTAGAAGCTGAAAGACAAAGAGTCTTTACCTCTGTTCCATTAATCTCTGTATCACTAGGAAGCACGCACTCTAATCTCTGTTGCATTGCCTCCCTAAACAGAAAATACCAGCTTCAGATTAAGATGTGTAACATGTAGAAAGAAAACATTGGCAAAATTTTAAGATAATAAGAATAAAGGAAAAATTCTAGGAGCATCACAAAAAGGAAAATAGGCCATTTACAAGGGAAGAAAAATCAGGCATTACTTCACATTGGCAATATTGAATGCAAAAACAAAAAAGAGCACTTATCTTCCAATGTATACAAAAGTTACTTGAAACAAAATTTTAAAACCTGAAGCTATCAAATGTGCAAATATACTTTATACAAGTGCCCAGACACTTGGTATGTACATACACATACACATTTTACTTATGTATATGTGTATATACATTGTACACGTGTGTGTGTGTGTGTGTGTGTGTGTGTGTGCGCGCGCGCGCGCACAAGAGGCACAGTGACACAGGAAATTCAAATAAAAGTAACTGGGGGGAAAAGAACAGATAAATGCTATCACACAATAAAGCAGTATTGATTTAAAACAATAGCAATATTGATTGCAAAGAGAATAGGATCCAAACCAAAAAACCCATGAACAGGAGGGGATATCAAAACCACGATGTGAGAGGATGCTCCTGAAACCTCTCCTAGAAATTACAAACTGAACAGCCAAAATCCAACAAAGGAATACCCAACTGACATAGCCTCAGCTAAGAGATTCACCCACCACAAAAAAACACCTAAAGGTCAGAGAAAGGGAGGCAAATTGGAGAAAGGGGAAGGGAGCACTGTGGCGAGTGAACTGCAAAACATGACCCAGAGCTCGCAGAAGAAGGACGGGACCAAGAAGGGGCTGGAGGAAATGTGCTGAAGCACAGCATGATCCCAATCCTGGGCAGGCAGAAAAGGGAAAAATGGAAGCCCCTTGAAGGGACGAGACAAAACCCAAACCTGAGCTGAGGAACAACACTAGAGCCTAAGGTGGAGGTCCATGCCCTGAATGTGACAGGGTCTGAACAAAAGCGTGCTAAAGTGCCAGGGACACCCGCACTCCTGATCGAGGGCCAAACCAAGAACAGCTCGGCGGTCCCCTGACGGCGAGGACCGAGGAGCAGGCTTACGCTGCAGAGTGCACGTGCCTCGGCCCTGACTGCTCCTGATGGAGGGACTGGCCTGTTTCAAAGCTGAAGCAGCACCCAAGGTTGTGAGCAACCTCAGGACAAACAGCAGCAATGAACCGCACTGTCCCCACAGCTAGGCAGAAACTGTGAACACAGAGCCTGGCTACTCCCCTTGCTCTCCTGCAAACTGCCAACACCCAGTGCAGCAAACAAGCCCTACACACTCCCCAACAAATCCCACCCACAAGGGAACCAGCAAGGGAGCTCAGGGAAACTGCAAAACAAATGCACAGAAACCTCTGCCTACACCAATCTCAGAGGCAGAGAATATCATCACTCACCATATTTTCCCAGAGGAAGCACATCAGAACCAAGAGAAGTGAATCAAAGAGAAGACGCCCACCCTCCAGGAAACCTCCAAGAGTGAGAAAATCGAACTACCAAGAGAAAATACTGTAAGACGCTGCTGTGACACCAACTGGGAAGTGAAAGAAAGACCTCTCTATATCTTCCAGGGGAAAAAGTCCTTATGCCCAGGAAAACACAACAACTACAATCAGCTCCCTAGGAATAAAAAGTCTCAGAGAGAAAACGGAAAATCTCCAGAAATGGAACTTACAGATTTGGAAATATATGATCTAAGTGACACAAAATTCAAGACTACAGTTCTAAAAATAATCATAACTCAAAGATTGCTGGCAGAGTACTCAGACCTAGATACATGATTTCATAAAGGAAATCGAACAAAAGGAATACTTTAACAAAGAAATTGAATTTATAAAAAAGAATCAAATAGAAATTCGGAACATAAACAATGCAATGAAAGAAATAAAGTATGAACTAATTAGCATAGGAAGCAGGGCCAACAGGATAGAGGAAAGAACTTAGCCACATCAAAGATAGAAACATGGAAATTGAACAGAAGGAAAAAGAGATTTAAGAACAAAAAGAAAGAAAAGAAAGAAAGAAAGAAAGATCTCTACAAGAACCATCTAACTCCATTAGAAAGAACATTAAAATACTAGAAATACCAGAAGAAACAGAACAAAATTCTAATGAGCGCTTAATCAAATAAATAGTAGATAAGATCATTCCAAACTTATGGGAAGAACTGAAACCCCAAGTTCAAAAAGAAAACAGGACCCCTAGCTACCTGAACCCCACCAGACCTTCTCCAAGGCACATTATACTGAAGAAATAAAAAATCAAAGACAAAGAAAGAATTTTTAAAGGCATCTAGGGGGAAAAAATACACCATCTTTAAATGAAAGCCCATCAGGCTACCATAAGACTTCCCAGACAACTCTACAAGCAAGAAGGAGTGGATTCATATGACCAAAATATTAAAAGAGAGAAACTACCAGCCAAGAATAATAAACCCAGCAAAGTTATCCTTCAGATATGAAGGAGGAATAAAGACCTTTTCAGACATACAGAAGCTGAGGGAATTCACCAACACAAGGCTGACACTCCAGGAAATAATGAAGGAGGCTATTAGATCTGAAACAAAAAGCCCAATTAAATGGCAAAAAGTTGAGACAACAAAAACATGAAAAGGGAAGAAGTAAAGGTTTAAATTCCCAAATAAGAATAGAAATTAAAACTATGCTTAAGAAAAGATCCACTACATACACAAAACTTGCCTTTTCATAAACCTCATAGTAACTACTCAATAAACAAATAAATAACAAATAAACCCAGAACCAACACAAACAATCAACAAAAAAGAAGAAATACAAGAAAAAATCATAGAACACCATCAAACTAAAAAAAACAGAAGAAAAGCAAAGAAACTGAGACACCAAACAACCAAAAACCAAAAGGCAAAATGGCCACAGGAAATCTTCACATATCAGTCATCACCCTAAATATAAATGAACTAACCTCATTAATACAAAGGCACAGAGTACATGAATGGATTAAAAAACAAAACCCATCTATATGCTGTCTCCAAGAAACACATCTTAGCCATAAGGACTAATGGAGACTCAAAGTGAAATGGTGAAAAACAATACTCCAAGCAAATGGCATCCAGAGAAAAGCAGGAGTAGTCATATTTATTATCTGTTGAAACAGACTTCAGGATAAAAAGGTAACAAGAGACAAAGACAGACATTTCATAGTGATAAAAGGGACAATACAACAAGAAGACATGACACTCATCAATATATAAACCTCCAACAAGGAAGCACCAAAATTTATAAAGCAAATACTTAATATCTAAAAGGTGAAACTGACAAAAACACAATTACAGTAGGGGACCTAAACCCCCTCTTGAAAGCCATGGACAGATCCAAACAAAAAATAAATAAGGAAATATTAGCTCTAAATGATACATTAGAACAACTGGACATAAATGACATGTACAGGACACTGTATCCTACAGCACAAGACTATACATTCTATTCCAGTGCACATGGAACATTCTCAAGAATAGACCATATGCTGGGACACAAAACTACCATCAGCAAATTCAAGAAGACTGGAATCATACAAAGTGTTTTCTCAAACCACAAAGCATTAAGATTGAAAGTCAACTGCACAAAGAAAGCAGAAAAAAAACTGCATATACATGGCGATTAAACAACATGTTATTAAAAAATGACGATCAAAGGAAAAATAAAAGAGGTTTAAAAATACATAGAGGGAGTTCCCTGGTGGTGTAGTGGCTAGGCTTCGGTTCTGGTAACGCTGCAGCCTGGGTCCAATTCCCAGCCAGGGAACAACCCACATAAAAATATATATATAAAAATAAAAATAAACATACATAGAAACTTAT
Organism: Lyroderma lyra; assembly: GCA_004026885.1. Taxonomy (NCBI): domain Eukaryota; kingdom Metazoa; phylum Chordata; class Mammalia; order Chiroptera; family Megadermatidae; genus Lyroderma; species Lyroderma lyra. Next base: position 57,838 of record PVJL010002384.1, on the reverse strand, counting down.
GACAATGAAATACAACGTATTAAAATTACTGGGATGCAATGAAAGCAGTAATAAGGCCTATCGCAAGAAACAAGGAAGTGTACAAGTAAATAACCTAAAAATCCCATCTTAAAGAACTAGAAAAAGGACAAAGAAAAGCCCAAAGTCAGTACAAGGAAATAATAAAAATTAGAGCAGAACTAAATGAAATAGAGAACAGAAAAACAATAGAGAAAATTAATGCAACAAAGAGCTGGTTTTTTAAAAAATCAGTAAGATTGACAAACCCCTGGATAGGCTCACCAAGGGGCAAAGAGAAAAGATACAAATAATCAAAATTAGAAATGAAAAAGGAGAAATTACTACTGATACTACAGAAATACAAGATCCTGCAAAAATACTGTCAAGGACTATATCCCACCAAATTTAGCAATCTTGAAGAAATGGACAAGTTTGTAAAATCATATAGCCTACCTAGACTGAACCAAGAAGAACTGGACAATCTAAATAGACCAATCAACAATAAAGAAATGGAAACAATCATCCAAAACCTCCCCAAAAGCATAAGCCCAGGACCAGATGGTCTCATCAATGAGTTTTATCAAGCATTCAAAGAGGAACTAACGTCTATCCTCTTCAAAGTCTTTCAAAAAATTGAAGAGGCAATACTTTCAAACTCATTCCACAAAGCCAACATAACCCTAATACCAAAGCCTTGTAAGGATAACACCAAAAAAGCAAATTATCACTGATGAACACAGATGCAAAAATCCTAAACAAAATACTACCAAATAGAACAAAACAATGCATTAAAAAGATCATACACCATGATTACACAAGTATGGTTTCACAAATGGAAATCATTGAATGTGATACACCACATAAACAACATAAAAGATAAAAATATGATACTATTAATTGACACAAAACAAGTACTTGACAAGATACAACATCCACTTATGATTAAAACACTTAATAAAATGGGTATAGAAAGAAAGCACCTCAACATAATAAGGGCCAGATATGACAAACCATCAACCAGTACTATACTGAACGGAGAAAAGAGTGAAGCGTGCAGCCTATTCTCCTAAAATTAGGAAAAAGACAGAGATGCCCCCTGACACCACTGCTATTCAATATAGTACTGGAAGTTCTAGTCAAAGCAATCAGGCAAGAGAAGGGAATAAAAGGCAATGTAGCAATTAGTTCTAAATTTCTTAACAAAGGCTGGGAATGTGAAGTTAAACTGTCACTTTTTGCAGATGACATTATCATTTATATAGGAAATTCTAAAGACTCCACCAAAAAACTATCAGAAATAATAAACAAATACAGTAATGTTGCAGGATATAAAATCAATGTACAAAAGTCAAATGCAATACATAACATAACACAGATGATGTATTGTAGAATTGTATATCTGGAACCTATATAATTTTTACTAATCAATGTCACCCCAATAAACGTAACAATTAAAAGAAAAAAAAATCAATTACATTTCTATATACCAAGAATAAAACTTAAGAAAAAGAAATGAGATAAACAATATCTTTTACAATTACAACAAAAAGAATAAAATACCTAAGTATAAACTTAACAAAGAATGTGAAGGACTTAATACCTTGAAAATTGTAAGACAATACTAAAAGAAACTGAAGACACAAAGAAATGAAAAGTCATTCCATGTTCATGGATTGGAAAAATCAAAATAGTTAAAATAGCCACATTACCCAAAGCCATATAGAGATTTAATGCAATTCCCATTAAAATCCCACAGACATTGTTTCAAGACATAGACAAAAGAATCATTAGATTCATATGGAACCACAGAAGACCTCAAATTGCCAAAGTAATCCTATATAAAAAGAATAAGGCTGGAAGCATCACCTTCCTTGATTTCAATCTATACTACAAAGTGTCAATAAGCAAGACATCTTGGTACTGGCAGAAAAACAGACACACAGATCCATGGACTGGAATAGAAAACCCAGAAATAAACCTACAAAGATAATACATGGATAGACAATTTTTGACAAAAGAGCAAAAAAATATACAATGGGGAAAAGAAAACCTCTTCAGTATATGGTGCTGAAAAAAATGGAAACAACATGTAAAAGAATGAATCTGAACTATGAACTGTAACCATACACCAAAATTAACTCAAAATGGATTAAAGACCTCCACATAAGACCTCAAAATATAAACTGTATACTAGAAAGCTTCGGTACTAAACTTAGAGACCTTAGGTCTAGGGAGGACTTTACGAACCTAACTTCAAAGGCAAGGGAAGTAAAAGCCAAAATAAATGAATGGGACTATATCAAACTAAAAAGCTTTTGCACAGCAAAAGAAACCACTAACAAAGCAGAGACAACAAACCAAAGGAGAGAAAATATTTGCAAACAATGCCTTTGATAAGGCACTAGTATCTAAAATACATAAAAAAGTTGTAGAGCTCAACAACATAAAAAAGAATGCCAGGAAGACATACAGATGGCCAATATATATATATGAAAAAATGCTCAACTTCACTAGCTATCAGGGAAATGCAAATCAAAACCACAATGAGATAACACCTCACACCAGTGGGAATGGCTATTATCAACAAGACAAGAAATAACAAATGTTGGAGAGGATATAGAGAAAAAGGAACTCTCATACACTGCTGGTGGGAATGAAAACTGATACAACCACTATGGAGGACAGTATGGAGATTCCTCAAAAAACTAAGAATAGTGTTGCCATATGATCTGGCAATTCCACTTCTGGGTATCCACCCCAAAATTTTGAAAACATTAGTCCGCAAAAATATGTATACCCCAATGTTTATCGCAGCACTATTCACGATGGCCAAGTCATGGAAAACAGCCAAATGTCTTTTGATAGATGACTGGCTAAAGAAGCTGTGGTACATATACGGAATGGAATATTACTCAGCTGTAAGAAAAGATGAAATAGGGCCATTTATGACAACATGGATGAACTCTCATGCAAAGCAAAATAAGCCGAACAGAAAAAACCAAGAACCATATGATTTCACTCATATGTGGAACACAAAGGTGAAAGCAATAAAGAAACAAAAACCCTTGGACACAATCCATAGTTTAGTGGTTAGTGGTTACCTGAGGGTAAGCAGGGAGAGGGTGAAAGAGAAGGGACACGGTCTCCAATACATGGTGATGGAAAGAGAACTGACTCTGGGTGACGAACACATAACACAACACAGAGATGATATACTGTAAATTATAAACCTGGAATCTCTGTAATTTTTACTAACCAATGTCACCCCAATAAATTTAACAATTAAAAAAAAAAACCATGAACAGGGGAAAGATAAGTTCACATTAAAATAAGTCTTATGTTATAGTGTAAACTCCAACAGAAGAAACAGTCATTAAAATTTATATACCTAATAAATTTCCTTGGTGTATGAAAGTAAAACTGAATAGAGATACGTGAATAGAACATAGCTCTCAGAAATCAACATAGTTAGTAGATAAGAAAGATAAAGAATTTAGTAACGATGACTGTTTCATCCAAATCTACACAAATACACAGCCCTCCATATTCCAAAAATAAATAATTCTATTCAAATTAAATAAAAATTTTAAATCCACCATATATTTGGTCACAAAAATGTCCACAAATTAAAAAATCAGATATTCGCTAGGTCATATTCCAAAAAACCAGATATGTCCTAAACTTAATAAATTAATAATTATAAATTAACAATAGGCTGACCAGACGTACCATTTTAAATGGGACAGAAAACAACGGTACTGTACTGTTTCAAATGGTACATCTGGTCAGCCTACTGACCTTGAATTTAGCCCAGTGAAGCTAGGCTGAGCATACGTACCATTTGAAACAGGACAGTACCACTGTTTTCTGTCCCACTGAAAACAGTAGGTCTGGTCAGCCTAATTCACAATGTAAGGATAAACTCCCAAATCACTAATAAATATCAAAACAACGAGTACTTTTTTAAGAAAGATATGCCTGACTGAAATAAAAATCAATCTATCAAACCATTCTGTATATAAATTGGCCTTAAGTTATGAACATCCTGATGAGTAATTTGTTGTTGTTCTGGCCCAGTTATTTATCTAGTCTGTAAACTATTGAGCATACATTTCTGATTGAAACCTCTGCTAAAAATAACATGAAGTAACATTATAGAATCAAAATGGACATTACCAAGAATGAGATTTTCCTCCTAAGAGTGTCTTCTCTTTCTCACCCATTCTCCTCACTGCTGTTGCAGTGCCCTTTCTCAGGATTACTCTGGATCAGGTCCAAACTCCTCAATATGGCATTTGTGGTAAACAAACTCCTACAATGCCTCCACCTAACCGCAAGATGCCCCCACCCAAATATGGAGCCAGAGTATGATGAAATATCATGCCAGAAATTATGCTATATAACTTGGCAAAAGGATTTTGCAGATACAATTAAGGTTACTGATCAACTGATTGAATTAATCAAAGGGGAGATTAACCTAATCTAATGACACAATTCCTTTAAAAGCAAGTGTTTTCTCCGGCTGGTAGCAGAAAGGGAAGTCAGAGAAATTCAAAGTAAGCAAAGGATTCAATAAAGCACTGTTGTTTTTGAAGATAAAAGGATCCACCTGCAACCACCAGGAAGTGGCCTCCAGACACTGAGAGCAACCCCAGGCCAAGGACCAGTGAAGAAATGGGGGATCTAATTTCCTACAAATGCACGGAATTGATTTCTGCCCTCACCCGAAGGAGCTTAGATTAGAAGAATATTCTTCACTAGGTCTCCAGATAAGCACTCAGCTTGGCAGATATCTTGAGACTTTGAGACCCTAAACAAATAGCACAGTTGAGCCTGCCCAAACTCTGACCTACAGAAGTGTGATCTAATGTTGTTTTAAGCCATGATATCTAGGGTATTTTGTTATACAGCAGTAGCTAACAAATAGGGCATTTCAAGGCCCTTCCAGATTTGGTCTCTGCCAAATCACTATTATATTTTAAAGAATTTTTTACATTATTTTATATTACACAATGTCTTTCTTACTTAACACTATGTAGTCAATAGAATATTTTAAACTCCATCTTAGAAATGAAGAAGCAAAAACCTGAGAGACTTTCCTACAATAAGCACTCTTGAGTCAAGCATTCCAAGCACTATTCCTAAAGAATCAAGAAAATAGTAAATTCTCCAGTTGACAGCAATTTATATAAATCAGAAGCCATAAACAAATAACCTCCTAATAGCTATAACAGTTACCATAACCATAAATAAAAATGTGAATAAATCTGACTACATAAAACTTTTAAACTTTTATGTGATGAAAACATATACACATCTCAGAGAAAATCAAAGGACAAAAAAAAAATAAATTTTAAATAAACTATGATTAGAATTACAAATGTCTAGTATCCTAGATATAAAAAAATAAAACTTACAAATTATTTTAAAAGTACAATTCTAAAATAGACAATGACCCTTTATAGAACCACATAATTTAGGGAAGACATAAAGTTTGCCAATAACATATGGTTAATATGTAGGATTTAATGAATATTATTTCCTAGCAACTAGGCCAAGTATTTCACAAAATTACCTTATTCAAATCTAACAACCATTTTAAATAGGTTGTATTATTTCTCAAAGACAGGTTAAATTCCCTGCCTAAACTTACAAAGCCAGGAAGTGAAAGGGGAACTGAACTCGAGTTCACAATTAGTTAGGTATCAATAATGAATGCAAATACCATTAATTAACAATAAGAACATACTGAATACAGAGTCTGGCAGAAGTTTAACGCCAAGACTTGAGTTATAATTTTATTACAAAACATAACCATACGTGCTTATGATTTTGTAATAAAAGATTTGGTATACATTAATGGCTCATAAAAAGGGGCGTTATTTGTGCCGGACCCTGTGTTTTTTGTCTCATTTACATAATCACTCTCACTTTGGTTATAAGAAGGTAGCCACTTCTGGATTAGAATTCCAGAAAATACTAATCTTTAGTGCCTACCAAATACTTAAATCACAAAACACAATTCATAATAGTCATGAACTGAATAGCTCCCAAATGCTCAAATGGATCAATTGTGGTACTCTCACAACAAAATACTATTTAACAATGAGAATAAATAAATACAAATTACAAATTATGAAAGAAGATATAAACAACAGTACTTACTATATGAGTCCAATTATATATGCACAAAAACAAGCAAGACTAACCTATAGTATTAGTAGTGGTAATAGTGCTTGCCTTAGGGGATTTGGGAGCAGTGACCCAAAGAGGAGGCCTGATAGAATTTCTGGAGTGTTGTTATTATTATCCATCATTTCCTGATCTGTTTTCTGTTTATGATTATTAATCTTGGCTGTGTTCTTGGACATGTACATCTATAATAAGTGCAATTTGTTGTAATATGTATTATATTTCAGTAATACATTTTTTAGAAAAGATAATTTTAAATAAACACTTAACTTTTAATGAAAAAATTTACCCTTTTATTTCTCATGTAAAATACCTATATAATGAATAAATTAAAGCAAATAACTCAAATTATCTTTTTAGCACTGTAGTCTCAAAAGATGACAAAAATAATGATAATACTTAATATCATTATTGATCTACTAGCTTTGAATGTTTATACTAGTAGTTATTTTGGATCTCTTAAATTGAGGCACAAACAATATTTTTTCTTTTTTTCTTAATAATTTTTTCAGTTAGAGAAAACTTCATTAAAATTAAAAGGAAAGATACAATTATACATTAAGTAGAGGTATAAAACATTTTATAGAGGTATGTTATACAGTGCTATCAAAAACAAAGAACCTTGAACCTTCTCTTATAATACATGCAACTTGACCATAAAATGGATACCTGACCTAAAGGTAACTCTAAAATATGCAGAGATACTTCTGACATAAGGCATAATGAGCATAATCCAGGGAAAAAAAGTTACAAATTGACAAATGACAAACTTAATCAAAATTAAATTCTCTGCTCTTCAGGAAACACTAAGAAAATGAAAATAAGTTGCAGACCAGGCAAAAATATTTGCAAAATGTATCTCTAATAAAATGACTGATTTGAAAAAAATATGAAGAACTCTTCTTACAACTCAATAGTAAGAACTGAAGAAAAACCAATTGGGAAATTGGGAGGAGCAAGAAATTTGAACAGACACTTCACTAAAGATCTACAATGTCAATTAAGTACATGAAAACACTCAATGTCATTACTCAAAACACAAAAACAAGCCACACTGAAGTATCACTAAACTAGAATGGCTAAAATTTAGAATCACTGACACTATCCAGTGCTAGCAACAATGCAGAGTCAATGGAGCTCTCAATTCTTACTGGGGAAATGAAAAAGTACAGGCACTTTTTAAAAAACAGAAAACTATTTTCCAAAGTTAAATATACACTTTCAAACAAATAAGCAATACCAGTCCTTATTATTACACAAGAAACATAGCAAAGTACTACATGTTGCATCAATGTCATAGCATCTTTATAAATTATAGCCAAAAATGGGAAGAAATCTATCACCTGGCAAATAGATGGATCTCATAACCATTTTGCTAAGTACAAAAGCCAGGCAGAAAATATTACATACTGTACAATATCATTTATATATCAGTCTAGAAAATGCAAAACTACAGGAAGAGGAACCAATCAGTGACTGCCAAGAGCTGGAATGGTGGATGAGGACTGACCTCAAAGGGTCATAAGAGAAAACTTGGAGTGAGGAAATACTCTACATCAGGGGTGTTCAATCTTTTGGCTTCCTGTGCTACAGTGGAAGAATTGTCTTGGATCACACATAAAATACACAAACAGTAATGATAGCTGATGAGCTAAAAAAAAAAAAAAGGTTCAAAAATATCTCATAATGTTTTAAGAAAGTTTACGAATTTGTGTTGGGGGACATTCAAAGCTGTCCTGGGCCACATGTGGCCCACAGATCATGGATTGAACAAGCTTGCTCTATCCTTGACTATGATGATAGTTATATATCTCATTGTACATATTTCTCAAAGCATATTCAACTATAAACTTAGAAGGGATGAATTATATTGTATGTAAAATATACTTTAATAATAGAATGACTCTCACTCAGAAAACCCCATTTATATTTTTATTGGATAAAGGCAGAGAGGCTAATATCAGAATAACTCTCTTGATAAAATTTATAAAATCTGAATAAAATATAAAACTACTTGAAGTCACTTGCGAATAACCAAAGCAGGCTGAAATGGAAGGACATCTGACCCTTGAAAGAAAGGAACATCAGTGGCTAAAACTGGATTTAAAAAGACTTTCAGCTAAAGACTTTTCTAGGAGAGGGTGGTGCCAGACCTGAAACAAAAGCTTCAGTCTTACTGATGTGAGAAGACAATGCTAGACAGAATGGAAACTGAAGGGAAGCCTTGAAAGGAAGCAGCCAGAGAAGGGAGCCCCCAAATCTGAATAAACTCTCAAATCTTTTATACCCCTAAAATATACATTCACAGAGGGACTCTAAACAGCTCAGAGAAAGCAGCCAACAACTGAACTGTTGAAGAACTGAGTAGAGATTTCTATGTAGCTGAAAGCTGGGATGGTATAGTTTGGAGTACAAATCCAGTAAATAAGAGCTTCTCAGAAAAAAACACCACCACCACCACACACACATACACAAAAACTACACCCTAGGTTTACTTTTTGATTCATGTATGATAAGAAGAGATGCTGAAGAAGCCAACAACCCAGAAACACTAACAGCATACACACCAAAAAAAAAAAAAAAAAAAAAAAAAAAAAAAAAAAAAAAAAAAAAAAAAAAAAAAAAAAAAAAAAGCCCAAGAAAAGCCTGCTGTCTCTGACTGAAATAGTGGGAAAGTGACAGGCAAGCAAAACAGAACCATTAGATGATAACCAACTTGGGTGAGCCAAACACCACAGAAGAAGCCCAAGCCCCATACTCATTAAGAAAAGCTGAAGGGAGAACTTAAGACATTCCCTCTACCCAACAGGCAGGGTGGTATTACAAAAGATGGGGTGAAGAGCTAGGACATTCTTACTCACTGAGAAGGAACTAGGCCTCCTCCGTCCATAATGTCAGTGGAGAAAAGGTGGGAGCCTAGAATTTAAGGCCCACCCAATAATAATGATGTGTCCCTGTCCCTCTCCTCCCCACTGGGGTTGGGGCATGGGATGCCTACTACAGAATCAGAACTTACACCACTGCCTTGAGGTAACATGCCCACCCCCACCACAGTGTCAGTGGGGGCCAATTGGAAAGCCAAAACCTTCTGAGCTGGGGTGCTATCAGCAAGGCATAGGAGAGAGTCTAAATTTTCACTCTGCCCAGAATTCACTAGAGGCCACTCTTCAACAATATGTCAATGGAAGGTGATTAAGGAAACTGGAACTTCCATACACAACCGGGAGTAAGAAAGTGATGGCATCCCTTTTGTTTTTTATCCCCAAATCAGCGCTTCAGGTATGAGCTATTGCGGGGGTGGGGTGGGGGTGGGGATTTAAATAAACAATTGAAAAATAACTTGTCATACCGTAACAAGAACCAGAAAAATCTCAAGGAATGTAAGACAGACAATCAGTTGATGTGAACACTGAGAAGACAGGTGTTAGAATTGTCTGCCAAATTTTAAAGTACATGTTATATAACTGACTCAAAAACTTAAAAACATGCTTGAAGCAAATGAAAAAATAAAAACTGTTTCAGCAAAGAAAACAAAGTCTTGGCAAAGCAATACAAGATACCAAGGAAAAACAAAAGGAAAGGTTACAGCTGAAAAATACGAGAGCTGTCGGGGGGTGAAAAAAAAAAAAATCAAGCCATAAAGTGCCTCTCTTTTTCACATTATGTGGCTGGATACTTTCTGGACAGCCCTTGTATACTAATAAAAATAAAGCACTAAGTGAAGGAGTTTAAGAATGGAATTGAGAAAATATCCCACCTGAACAAGTGAAAAATGAATTGTTAAAAATAAATAAATTAAGGGGATAGTGGAACTTTATCAAAGGATACAGCATTCCTGTCATTGGAGTCTCATAATATGAAAGAAAGAAGGTGAGGCTGAAAAAGTATTTGAAGAAATAATAGGTGAAAATTCCCCAAATTTGGAAAACTTACAGATTCAAGAAATTGAGTAAATCCAAAGTGGATATGCCACCCAAATCAATGGTAAGACACATCCTAATCAAACTTCTAAGCACTAACTACTAAATGTAAAAATCTTGAAAGAAGAGAAAAAAATACCTTATCCATAGAAAGAAAACAATTAAGATGACAGTAAACTTGTCAACTCAAACCATGGAGGTTCAAAAAAAGGGGCACAGCATTTTTCAAGAGCTGAAAGAAAAGAATCCAACAAAAAACATTCTTTAGGAATAAAAGGATAAAAAATTCTCAGATGAAGGAAAACTAAAAGTCAAAAGAATGGTTAGGAAAGCTTTTGAATAAGAAAGGAAAATGATCAAAAAAAAGGAATCTTGAAAGATTATGAAAAAAGAACACAGAAGTATGTAAAAATATGAATAATTACTTTACTTTTCCCCTTCAGTTTTCTAAATGATGTTTTAACAACTGAAGCTTGATTATTTACATTGCTGATATAGGTATCAATGTATATACAGGAAATATACAGGGTTACTATAAATGGAGGATATAAAGGAACATAAATGGAGGTAAGGTTTCTAACTTCACAAGACCTGGTAAAACTAAGATACCAATTAACACAAAGAGGTTACCACAACCTGTATGTGTATAATGTAACAATTACAGCAAACACTAAAGAAAGGGAGGGCTACTACACAAAGGTTACACATAAAAACATGATATGTGTAAAAGTACGGACTTCCAGAATGACAGAGTAAGGAGTCCAGAAAACTCTCCCAGCCAGAAATAACAATTTAACAGGTGAAAAATAATATGTGTAAAGTGTGTGTGTGTGTGTGTGTGTGTGTGAGAGAGAGAGAGAGAGAGAGAGAGAGAGAGAGGAGAGATCATTCCAAGTTTCTGGGTATTATCCTAAGATGACACAGCAAATGAGGAAAGAGTCATTGGATTAATGTACTGGAGTCCTTAATAAAACAAAGGGAGGGGGGACCCAGTATCATCATTTTAATCAATAAAGAAAAAAAACTTCAGACAAAACAGAACACCTTGTCATGATTTAAAAGGCCCCCAAAAAATGGGTTAGAAAGAAAGCTCTATGCCCTGAAAAGAGGGGTCTATAAACTTTCTACAACAAACATAGTAATTCATGGTTAAAGACTGGTTGCTTTGTCCCCTAATATTAGGAACAAGGATCTCTGCTTTGTTTTTCTTATTGATTTGTAGTTATTTTATATATTCTAAAAATGATTTCTTTTGTTGACTGCATTTGTTGCTACTATCATCTTCCTCTCTAGGACTTGTGTTTTCAATCTCATGATATCTTTTATCAACAATAATTTTTCTAATGTAGTTGAATTCTTCAATATTTTCCTTTACATTCAGTGCTTTCTGTTCTTAAGAATTCCTTTGCAAACATATTCTTCTACATTATCTTTTCAAAATTTTATGTGGAAATGCAAAGGGCCAAAAGGAACTCAAAGATATTTTCCTATTGTTTGTTCTTTCTCTTAATTTTCACTGATTTGGTTTATAATTTTGGACTTACTGCTGAACTCTGTTTTTAAAAATTTGTACAGATATTTTGAGAGATGAGATGTTTATTTTCATCAGACAGATACTTAGGCTAGATAAGATGGCTTTCAACTAGTGTGTACAAAAGCTGACTTAAAGCTGGGTTTTAAGACTTTGTGGAGACAGATATTCCTCTACCGCCACCTATTTTCCCTTATTTCAAGGGTATAGCCCAGGGCTTAATAAACTTTTTCTGAAAAGAGCCACATAGTAAATGTTTTAAGTTTTGTGGAATAAGAGGCAAAAATCAAAGATGTTATATAAGAACTTCCCTATCATAAGAGAAAAAATTTTAATAACATAACAGACTCTTCATTAACCAGAACTCAAGCAACCAGCGCCAAAAAAAAAAAAAAAAAAAAAAAAAAAAAAAAAAAAAAAAAAAAAAAAAAAAAAAAAAAAAAAAAAAAAAAAAAAAAAAAAAAAAAAAAAAAAAAAAAAAAAAAAAAAAAAAAAAAAAAAAAAAAAAAAAAAAAAAAAAAAAAAAAAAAAAAAAAAAAAAAAAAAAAAAAAGAAAAAAGAAATCATACTTTAATTAAAATTAAAATAAAATCAATTTCTATCAGAAATGTAAGCTGAAACTTGGTGTGCACCATGCCACACCATGAGTAAGCAGTCAATAGTGCAGCTGCCAGCAGCAGAGTTTATGATGTAATTTGTGCGTTGACTGCTAATGACAAAATGAGTATGTCTCAAGACAAATTTAGTAACGAGCTTGCTGTGGATGAAGCTATTCCAGTAACTCATACACAGAATATAGAAGACGTCATAGAAGCTGTATCGAATTGTGGAAAAATGAATGTTGCAGAGGAGGAAGACAGTGATGATGATAAGATATGAGGTGAAAAAAGTATACTGGCAGAGAACTACTGCAGCATTTGAAACTGTAATAGCTTTGGCAGAACAGCAACCCTTTTTCACTTCTCAGCATGTTATGCAGCTGCACATCATGCAACACCTAATTTTGCGTGAGAGGCATGGGCCTCAAAGCAAGCTCATATTCATCCATTTTTCAAGAAAGCTGCACGCAGGTTTACCAGCACAGCATCATCTACTGATGCAGATCCAGAACCATCCACACCCACTTCTCCTGATCCTGTCCCAGCTACAGCATCATGTCCTGATGATCCCAGTGTGGTGTCTGCCCAAGAAACTCTACCCCAGCTGTAACAGTTTTAAGTGTGTATGTGTGGTTTTTTTCTAAGTTACTTGAAGTTAAAAAAATTATGTTAGTGAAGTTCATTAACACATTCACTTTAGGGCATCTGCAGCCAAGTCTGTTGATGGGACCTGGGCGATTTCATGGCATTTGGCTAAGTTATGCTGGATGCAAGAAAACCTCTTACAATCTTTTCATTAACTGTATTTTTCAAAAAAAATTCTGAGGACAGTGGTAGATTACTTTGCTGTTTAACAATTTATAATTTGCAACTTGTAATTATCATAGTTCTCAATGTTTGTTTGTATAAAGTTAAAAATCTGACATTTTAGTCAAAAGTATATTTTATCAAATATACATGTTATAAATTTTTCAGTTTCATTTTATGATAAAGTTTACCTACAATTCCAATAACCAGAATTATCTGATGCCTTTGCTTACATTATGGACCAAAGCCCAAGCATCAGACTATCTACTGCTCTAATATGTACACAGTTTCTGTGTCGATAATTACAGAATAAAACAGGAATATAAATGTATTTTGTCATACCTCCTTCTGAAATATCTGTTATGACATCCCTGAAAACAAATCGAACCATTTATAGTATTTTATCCATTTACTTTAAGATAGAATTGTGAGAAATCTAAAAATTCATGTATGTGTCATCTGGGTTCTAACAAAAGAACATGAAAGATGCATACACTTGTACGAATCATCTGAAGCGAATGTGTTAAGCTGAAATGTATGACTGCCATTTAACTAAAATTGCACACTGCATTCACAAAGCTGTTTTTATAATAAAACTGTGTTAAGTAAAGTTTCTCTTTGTCTAAAATTACTTTTAATTACTGTATTCAGTATTAATATCAAGGCAATATGGAGTTTATGATATAGTACAGTATGGGATATTGCAGGGGTGTCTAACCTTTTGGCTTCCCTTGGCACACTGGAAGAAGAAATGTCTTGGTCCATAGTGGCTGGATGAATTTGTAGTCCCAAGGGTTCCCTTTTCTCCACATCCTCGTCAACACTTGCTATTTGTGGATTTATTATTGATGATAGTCATCTGACAGGAGTAAGGTGGTATCTTAGTGTGTTAATTTGCATTTCCCTGATGGTTAGTGACATTGAGCATCTTTTCATATGTCTATTGTCCATTTGCATGTCCTCTTTGGAGTGTATTCAGGTCCTCTGCCCACTTTTTAATTGGTTTGGGGATTTTTGTTTTGGTTTTTTGGGGGGTGTTGAGTTTGTATGAGTTTTTTAAAACAAATTTTGAATATTAACCCCTTATCATATGTCATTAGCAAACACCTCTTCTCATTCAGTAGATGTCTATTCATTTTGTTGTTTCCTTTGCTGTGTAAAAATACCTTTTAGTTTGATGTAGTTCCATTTGTTTATTTTTCCTTTTGTTTCTCTTGCCCAAGGAGATAGATCAGTAAAAATAAAGGTAATGTCTGAGAGTTAACTTCCTATATTTGCTTCTAGGAAGAGTTTTATTGTTTCGGGTCTTACACTTAAGTCTTTAATCCATTTTGAGTTTATTTTTGTGTACGGTGTTAACAACGTTATCCTGTTTCATTTTCTTGCATGTATGTCAGTTTTCCCATCACCATTTACTTCATAGACTGATTTCACCAGAATGTAAATCCTTGCTTCCTTTGTCAGAGATTAACTGACCATATTCTGTTCCAATGATCTATCTGTCTGTTTTTATGCCAATACCATGCTGTTTCAATTATCATGACTTTGTAGTATAATTTGGTATCTAATAGTGTGATACCTTCAGCTTTGTTCTTCTTTCTTAGGATTGCTGTGGCTATTCAATGTCTTTCATGGTTCCATGTAAATTTTGGGGTTATTTGGTCTAGTTCCGTAAAATACGTGATTGGCATTTTGATGTGGATTTCAGTGAATCTATAGATTGCTTTCGGTAGTATGAACATTTTAACTACATTAATTCTTCCTATCCACGAGCATGATATGTGCATAGTTCCATTTATTTGTATTTTCAATTTTTCTCTCCAATGTCTTATAATTTTCTGAGTATAGGTCTTTTACTTCCTCGGTTAAATTTATTCCTATAATACATACCTTATATTTTTGATACAATTGTAAATGGGGTTGTTTTCTTAATTTCTATTTCTGCTAGTTCATTATTGTTGCATAAAATGCAACTGATTTCTGAAATATTAATTTTGCATCCTCCTACTTTACTAAATTCATATATAAGTTACATTAGTTTTTTGGCAGAATCTTTAGGGTTCTCTGTATATAGTATCATCTGTAAGTAGTGACAGTTTTACTTCCTTCCTTTCCATTTGGATGCCTTCTACTTCTTTTCCTTGTGTGACTGCTGTGGCTAAGACTTCCAGTACCATGTTGAATAAAAGTGGTAAAGCTGGGCACCCTTTTCTTGTTTTTGAATATTAAGTAGAATCCTTTGAGCTTTTCCCCATTGAGGATGATTAGCTGTGAGTCTGTCATATATGGCCTTTATTACATTGAGATATGTTCCCTCTATTCCCACTTTGCTGACAATTTTTATCATAAATGGATGCTAGGTTTTTGTCAAACACTTTCTCTGCATTTATTGATATGATCATGTGATTTTTTCATTTTATGTGGATCATGTTAATTGATTTGCAGATATTGAACCAACTTTGCATACCAGAAATCAATCCAACTTGATTGTGGTGTATGATCTTTTTAATATATTGCTGAATTTGGTTTGCTAATATTTCATGGGGATTTTTGCATCTATGATCCTTAGGAATATTGGCATATAGTTTTCTCTTTTTTAATGTAAATACTTTGTCTGGTTTTGGAATCAGGATAATGGTGGCCTCATAAAATGAGCTTGGAAGCTTTCCCTCTGCCTGGATTTTTGGGAGTAGTTTGAGGAGAACAGGTGTTAATTCTTTTTTGAATGTTCAGTACAATTCACTTGGTGAAGCCATCTGGTCCTGGACTTTTGTTTGCTAGGAGCTTGTTAATTACTGATTCTACTTCATTATAGTAACTGGCCTGTTCAGATTTTGTTTCTTCTTGATTCAGCCTTGGAAGACTGTATGCTTCCCTAGAAATTTATCTATATCTTCCAAATTGTCCAAATTGTTAGCATATAGTTGCTCGAAGTATTTTCTTCTAACTTGTATTTCTGTGATGTCATCGTCACTTCTCTTTCATTTCTGATTTATTTGGATCTTCTCTTTTTCTTGAGGAATCCAGGTAAGGGTTTGCTAATTTCATCTTTTCAAAAAAACAACTCTTGGTTTCATTTATCTTTTGTTTGTTTTTTAAAGGCTTAATTTTGTTTATTTCTGCTCTGATTTTAATTATTTCCTTCCTTGTATTCCATTTGGGCTTTGTTTGCTGTTCTTTCCCCAGTTCTTTTAGATGTAAAGATAGAATGTTTATTTGATATTTTCCTTTTCATTTTTTTATTTTGGTATGTAGACTTGCATTGCTATGAAATTTCCCTCTATGGACTGCTTTCATTGTATCTCACAAATTTTTGGTTCCTTGTGTTTTTATTTTCTATTGTCTCAAGGTATTTTTTTATTTCTACCTTGATTTCATTGTTGTCCCATTCATTATTTTAGTAGCATGATATTTAGCCTCCGTGTATTTAGGTTTTTCAATTTTTTTCTTGTAATTGATTTCTAGTTTCATACCATTGTGGTCAGAAAAAACGCTTGATATGATTTCAGTCTTGTTAAGTCTACTGATACTTCTTTTGTGGCCTACCAACTGGCCTATCATGGAAAATGTTCCAAGTGCACTTAAAAAAAAAAGTGTATTCTGCTACTTTAGAGTGAAATGCTCAAAAAAGTAGGTATGTAGGTTAATCCATCTGGTATAGTGCCTCATTTAAGGCTGCTATTTCCATGCTGATTTTCTGTCTGGACTATCTGTCGATTGGTGTCAGTGGAACATTAAAGTCCCCAACTATGATTGTGTTACTGTTGATCTCTGCTTTTCTGTCCATCAATTTTTGCTTTATGTATTTAGGTACTCCTCTATTGGGTACATAAATGTTTACTAGGGTGATCTCATTGGATTGATCCCTTTATTATTATGTGATGCCCTTCTTGTCTCTTCATTATAGTTTTCATTTAAAGTCTATTCTGTCTGATATAAGTATTGCTACCCCAACTTTTTTGTCATTTCCATTTGTGTGAAATATCTTTTTCCATCCCTTTACTTTCACGTTATGTGTGTTTCTTCATCTGAGGTGAATCTCTTATAGACAGCATATGTGTGGGTCTTATTTTCTTACATATTCAGCTACCCTATGTTTTAAGATTTTTATTAGAAATAGAGCTAACATACAATATTATATTAGTTTATTGGGCATACCATAGTTATGCAAAGTTTATATACCAAAAGAGATCACCATGACAAGTCTAGAAATCATCTGACGCCATTCTATGCTATCATAGTATTATCGACTATATTCCCCATGCTATGTACATTACATCCCCATGACTTGTTTTATTCCTGGAAATTTGGACCTCCTCTTCCCCTCCTACTCTATGTTTTTTTTTTTGTTTTGTTTTGGTTTTTTTTTTTTGCATTTTGGTATGTGGGTAGCTCCCTGACTGGGAAATGAACCCAGGCCACAGCGCTGACAGCACCAGCAACGAAGCCTTAAGCCACTGCACCACCAGGGAACTCCCTACTCTATGTTTTTTGATTGTAGCATTTAATCCATTTCCTTTTAAAGTGATTATTGATAGGTACATAGTTATTGCCATGTTATTATTCATATTTTTTTACTGTTTTTGTTTTCCTCCTTAAAGAAGTCCTTTTAATATTTAACACTGGCTTAATGGTGATGAATTCCGTCAGCTATTTCTTGTTTGGAAAGTTCTTTACCTCTCTTTAATTTTAAATGATAGCCTTGCTGGATAGAATAGTCTTGGCTGTAGGCCCATTTTTTTCTTTTTTAATCACTTTGACTATTGCTTGCCACGCCCTTCTGGCCTGCAAAGTTTCTGTTGAGAACTCTGCTGACAGTATTATGGGAGCTCCCTTACAAGTAACTAGTTGTCTTTCTCTTGCTGCTTTTAGGATCCTCTGTCTTTAACGTTTGCCAGGTTAATTATGGTGTGCCTTGGTGTGGGCCTGTTTAAGTGCATCTTGATTGGGACTCTTGTGCTTCTGGGGCTTCTATGTCTATTTTCTTTACCAAGTTAGGGAAGTTTTCAGTTATTATTTCTTCTAATAGGTTCTTGATCCCTGCTCCTTCTCTTCTTCTGGCACTATGATGCGAATGTTGTTACACTTGATGTTATCCTGCAGGTCCCTTAAACTTTCATTTCTTAAAATGCTTTTTTCTTTTTTGTTGTTCCAATTACATGTTTTCTGCTATCTTGTCTTCTAAATCACTGATTCAATCCTCTAATTCATCTAATCTGCCACTGATTCTTTCTAGTGTAGTCTTCATTTCAGTTATTGTATTCTTTATTTGTGACTGTTGCTTATTTATAGTTCTAAGTCCTTCTCTATGCTTACTATCTCTTTGTTGAAATTGTTACTAAATTCCTTAAGCATTCATATAACCAGTGTTTCAAACTCTGTTTCTGGTAGATTGACTAGTTGTCTCCATCTCAATTAGTTCTATTTCTGGAGGTTTCTCCTGTTCTTTTGTTTGGGACATGTTGGTTTCCTCATTCTGGCTGCCTCTATGTGTTTGCTTCTGTGTAGTAGGTAGATCTCCTATGGCTCTCAGTCTTTGTTGGGTGGCCTTACATAGTATGTGTCCTGTGTGGTCCAAAGGCACAATCTCCCTGACCTATGCATGGGTTGCTGGAGTATCAATTGTGTGTGTTCTTCTGTTATTATTGAGCCTTGATTGATTTTGGAGCATCAGTGGGTGGAACTGGTTCCCAGGGTGACTTGACTGTCAGGATTGGCAATACCTACAGTGCATGAGCTGCTATGTGGGGGGTAGACCCCGCTGTTGGGTCTTGTGCCTATTGAGACCATTCTTTCTGTATGCCACTTAGGCCCCCTAGGCCTATTGCCACCTGCCAGCTGCTGTTTTTAGGTGCACAGGCCAGGCAGGATGACCCAGTATTGACAATGCCTTCAGTGATGCAGCCCAAATTGGTTGGGGTGGGGTCCCAGAAAGTCATGAGGTGTATCTGGTGGTTCTTACAAGTTTAATGTATATTCAGTTCTTGGGTCAGTGTCCATCCTGTGACCACTCTACAAAATGCCCTGAGAACACCTCAGCCAACCAGCTACCTGCACCTATGGCTCACTAATCCCAGAGAGCAGCCCAAGAGAGACTGTGGCTCACTGCTCACCAACCAAAGCTCAGTGGGCCACTTGGGGGTGTCTGCTGTTGTGAAAGTCTTCCAAAGCTTATGGAAGCTGTCTGTTGGGGGTACACTCAGTAGCCGAGAGTACCCCCAATAATGTAGTCCTAGGTGGGGAGGCAGAGTTCCAGGGAGTTATGGTATGCGAGTGCTGATTTTACAAAGTTAATGCAGTTTCGGTTCTTGAATTGGAGCCCGGCTTGTGACTACTTCACAAAAATGTCCTGAGAACATCACGGTCAGCCACTGCTTACCACAAGCCTGCACGTCCCAAGAACTGCTCAGGAGAGGCTGCAGTGCACAGAGTGGCTGGTTGCTCACCACCAAAATTTCCCAGGGCTGCTGTGGGCTGTCAGCTGCCACAAAAGGCTTCTGTAGCTTCAGGAGCAGTGCTTATCATTCAACAGTAAAAAGTGTCCTGGGTTATGTAGTATTAGCTATGTGGGATGGGGACCCAGGGCTTCATCAGTGTGGTATGTTCATGTCAATTTTACCAGACCAATACAATCTCATATTTGGTCCTTTGGGGGAGGTTTCAACATAGAAAAGATGTTGCCCTCCTGTAGGCTACAGGTGAGGCAGGCTTCAAAGACAATAGTCCCTGCAGCCCTCACCCCAAAACTACACAACTCAGTCATTCACCATATGTCTCTGGCACCTCTAGAGTTGCCACCTCTCCACTGGAGGCCAGGTGAGTGTTTGCAAGTGAATGAGTCTGTGTGCACACCTTTTAAGAGGGTGTCTGGATTTCTAACCACCTTCCATTTCATTGGGGTAGACAGACAAAATCATTACTGATTTTCACTGCCAGATGTTATGGGAACTCCTCTTCCCAGCAAAGAGCCCCTGGGCTGGGAAGCCCTGTGTGGGTCTGGGATCCCTCCCTCTTCCTTTGCCATCTAATTTGATAACAACACAATCCACAACCCTATTCTTCAAAAATGCTACATATGAAGCCAAATTTTCTTTGTTTAACATGATGTAACACTAATAAAAGAAATAAATAAGTTGCTGGGACAATACCTGTGGCACTCAAACACTGATGAATTACCACTGTGTCACCGTGATTTGTAGCATATACAAAGCAAGGCAAAGTACATGTGGTCTCTGCAGCAGCAATGCAACTCTATCCCTGAAGTGCAACAGAAGCCACAGATAATATGCAAATTAATGTGTGGCTTTGTTCCAATAAAATGTTATTTATGGACTCTAAAATTTGAATTTTCTATGACTTTCATGTGTTATAAAATGTATTCTTTTAATTTTAACTATTTAAACATGTAAAATCAATGTTGGCCACTCACCTCATCACAAAGCTAAGTTCATTTCCTTAAGTCAAACATAAAACTAAAAAGAAATTATGACCTTTACTGAGAAAAATGCTAACTAAGGTCAAGGTGTCTTCTCTGAATAGGCCTTACAAATTTAACAGTATTTTATTTAACAGGTGTATTAAAATCTTAATTTTAAAAAACAAAAATTTCAAGTTTCTCTTCACTTCTACCCAACTTAATTCCTAAGTAAAAATTTAATAATCAAGTTAGCAGGGTGAAATGAATCAAACATCAAATTTTAGGTATAAGTATACCTAAAAGCATTGCGAAGTCAAATCTTAGATTAGCCTGCTGTATCTATACTTTGTTACTAGTATTGACAAAATAATCAATAATTATTCATATTTGATACCTGCCATTTAAATAGCAGATTTAAACTTACAATACAAAAATACATTTGAAATCATTGGTCTTATCTTCTTAAATCCAGGCTCAGTAGTCCTAGTAAACACCCTGTAACTTTTATTCTATGTTGCATCCATCTCTTCACCGGACTTCTTCATTTGAACATTAACTGAAGGGTCAATATTCCATCATCTTTTCTCCTTATTTAATGCTCTCCATTGACAGGTCAATTTGCTGTCATTGTGTTAGGAAAACTGTCTATGATTCCAACCTTGACATTTAGTCCCACAGGTGCTTCATAGAGATTGTATCTACACACAGACCAATTTTCCCACATACTCAGGATTGAAAATACAGAGACATCTACCAAACTCCATCTCATTCATTAGGAATTCAATAGTATTCATTCTATTTCTACAACATTCTATCTTTATATTTTATATATAATACCTAAATTCCAAAACTTATATTTGCTTACCTTTAATTACACCAGTAATCCTAAAGCATTTTTGTCTTCAAGTAAACTACTTCCAATTTAACTACAAGAGGCTAGGAGAATTCAGATCTGTTCATGTCACTTTTATTATTAAGAACTTCACAATAAAATTCCTCAGCTTGGCATGAAAAGATAAAAAATTTCTCCATTCCTTTTCCCCACTATTCCCCACCCTATTCATTCTCCAGTCATTCGCACATATCTGCCATTTTTTTTTCTAAAATCCACATACCCTCATACTTTAAAATTTTGTTCAAGATGACTGTCTAGACTCCCTATATTAGTTAACCTATTGAAACTTACCCATGCTCTAGGCATCATCTTAAATCTTTCCAACTTTTAAAATATTTTCAGGTTCCCTCAGTCAAAATATGCTTCCAATAATAGACACTGTTAGTTAACTACAAAACATCCATCCCATCTTCTTCCTTCCTAAAAGTCTCAATTTTGTTCAGAAATCTGCCCTCCTCTAATACAGCAGCAATGGATTTCAGAGTGTTTTAATGCAATTCCCTGGCCACAAAGGAAAATCATAGTCTATTCAAATGGTGGTTGTCCCAACATATTTAACAGTTATTAGTTTAGGAGATACTTCTAGGTAATAAGATGTTAAGAGAAATCTACTAGGATAGAGAAAAGCATATGGAAAAAAACTTTTCATTAATTAAAACAATAATAAATAAAAGATTTGTTTTTTCTGTTTCTGAATGTTATCATGAGAATATGAGACGGGGCTCTTGCTCACTATCTTTTAGTTATATGAGGAACTAGACCAAGGAAGAGACCAATACGCTGTGGATGCACAACATAAAGATAGAGAGTGAGAACCTGGCAACCTGGCACCATGAAGCCACTGAACTGTCCATCACCCTAACTTTTGACTTCCTACTATGAAACTATCCAGAACCCACACGGTAAAATTCACAACCTGGAATCCAAATAAAGATTACCAGGCATATAAAAAAAATCAGAAAATCACGATCCAAACAGAGAATAATAAATCAATCAAAACTGACTCAGAATTGACAAAGATGTTAAAATTAACAGATAAGGACATTAAATCAGTTATTACAAGTGTACTCAACATATCAAAAAGTTAATTAGAGACATGGAAAACATAAAAATACCGAAATCAAACTTCAAAAAATAAAAAACATCATCCGAGATCAAAGTTACATTAGATATAATTAACAGCTTAGAAATTGAAGATGAAAACCTGTATGCATAGAAACAAAACCTATCTATAATTAAGCACAAAAATGAAAAAAAGAATCTAACATACTGATAAAAACATTAGTGAGAAGTAAGACAACTTCGAATGGTGTAATATTTAGGTAACTGAAGTCCTCAAAAAAAAAGAAAGGAGAAACAAATAAAAAATATTTCATGAAATCACTTTCTAACCATAATGAGAACTAAAAACTCACAAATCCAAGAAACTGAACAAACCCAAGCAAAAGAAACACAAAGAAAATTACACCAAGGCATAACATAATCAAATTGTCCCAAATCAGTGATCCAATAATGAAAGTATCCCGCTATTACCCAAAATTATCCAAAAATAACATGTCATGCAGGAACAAACTCATACATACAAAGAACACACTGATGGTTGTCAGTCAGGAAGGAGGTTGGGGATATGGATGAAAAAGGTGAAGGATTAAGAGGTACAAATTTTGAGTTATAAGAACAGTCATGGAGGTGTAAAGTACAGCAGAGGAAATATAGTCAATAACACTGTAATAACTGCATGGTGTCAGATGGGACCCAGATTTACTGGCACAATCACTTTGTAAGTTATATAAATGTCTAATCACTATGTTGTACACCTGAAACTTACATAATATTGTATGTTAACTGTAACTGAAATTTTTAAAAAGTTAAAGAAAAACCAAAACACGAGGACAAGAGAAAAAAAAATAGACATGCTATATACAGAAAAACTAAGGTAAGGATGACACCAGCCTGTTCATCAAAAACAATGCAAGCAAAAAGAATGAATGCAGCATGACATCTTTAACGTACTAGAGGGTAGGAGGGAGTCAACTAGAATTCTGCAACAAAAATAGGTTTCAAAAACAAAGGTGACATAAAAGCACTTCGGAAGTAGAAATGTTGAAAGAATCCATTACCTGCAGAACTGCACTGTAAGAAATGTTAAAGGACATTCTTCAGGCACAAAGAAAATGATACCAAGTCAAAATCTGGATCTACACAAAGGAATAAAGAGCACTAAAATGGTAACAATGTGGATAAATATATTAAATTTTTTATTATTTAAATATCTTTAAAAGATATTTGACTGTTCAATCAAAAATAATAATAGATTCTAAGTTAACTGGTACTGATAGGAATTGGTAGATACTAGATAAATTTAAGTAGACTCTTTCATTAACCAGAACTCAAACAAGTGCTTGCAAGTGCCGGGGCAGGAGTATCTTACAGACTTTAAAACATATGTAAAAATGAAATGCATGACAGCAATAGCAGCACAAAGTCCAGGAGGGGGGAAAAAAATGGAAGAAAACAAAAGCATATTTTATTAGACACCAAACTACGTAACAACACTTAAAGGTAGGCAGTGATAAATAAAAGATGCATACTATAAACCCTAAAAAAACAATAAAAATAACAAAACAAAGAGTTATAGATAATAATCTAACAAAGGAGATTAAATGGAAGCATAAAAAATACTCAATCCAAAAGAATAGAGAAGAAAACAAAAGAGATAAATAGAAGGAAGAAGAAGAAAAAGAAAACAGGAAGAGTTAATCGCATTAAAAGTACAAGGCCTAAACATTCCAATAAAAAAACCAACATTGTCAGATTTTAAAAAGCAAAGCCAGTTCCTGCCAGAAAATGCACATTAAATATAAACACACAGATTAATACAGAGGGATGAGATGATATCATGCTTACATTAGTCAAAAATAGCAGGAATAGATATATTAGTATCAGACAAAGCAGATTTCAGAGTTAAATATAGGATTTTTCTATTATAGTCAAAAGTATCTTTATCAATAGCTTTCCTCTGATCAAAGTTCTTTTACATTATTACTAGAGCACTTACTTATCACAGCCTTTCTATGATGGGGAATAATTCACTGTTGTATACTAAAAAGTACCTACTATACTCCTATAGAAAGAACTATATTGAAATTGAGACATAACCAAATTTTAGTACTATGTAGAAATGGGTTAACACAGCAGGCCCAAAACTACTATCCTTAGAAAGGCCTGCTTCCCTAGCTGACATCTGGGAACTCTGATTTTGAAAGGGTTCCCAGGGGTTCCTAAGTGACTAGGGCATTTTATTGTACCTAGAGTAACTGTGTAAACAATGTGGCTTTCCTTTCAGTATATGCTGACAGAGGGTACCTATGTGGCTAGTCCCCAGTAAAGACCTGGAGCCCACCAGGGCAGTAGCATTGCACACATGCTGCTGCATTTTCATTATTGGAGAAAGAGAGTCTCTCTGTGACCCCTCATGGGAGGGATGGCACCTAACGAAGTCTGCATATGCATTCTTCCAGATCCTGTCCACGTTTGTTCCCACTGAGATCCTTCCATTACTTATCCTTACTACATGAAGATAATAAGGCTTAGCCATAATTACAACTCTATGCTGAGTACCACGAGCCTTCCAGCGAGTCTCCAATCTGAGATAAGTCTTGTGGACCCACAGCACAAATACAGAAATCAGATGTGAATGTCTGTCCTTCCTCTCAGAAAACTATAAGGGAAAATGAAAAATATATACTTTGATAATTACTTTAAATTTACATTGCAAAGCACTAGGATCATATAAGAAATAAAACAGTACTAGACCACATTATTGATAAAACAGGTACTTGCAAATCATCATACGTGAAGATGCGGACCAATATTTTAAGTCTTACAGAAACTTACTTTCGCCTGATTAGAGGGGGATGTGGAGAAACACTTTTACTGTATTGTATACTGTTTTTAATATTTTTTAACCAAACTCACATTTGCATTACATTGCTTATCCACATTCTTAATGTGTACTGCCAACTTATTATACAAAAGCTATTTGTGTTCGCTTTTGCAGTCTACGAAAAGAACCCAAAATACTAAAAACTTCCAACTCTTTTCACAGAACTAAGCTGGTTTTACCTAAAGACACTTGGCATAAAAATCAAATAATATAATGGAATTTCAATACGGGTTGTGCAGTAGGTGAGGGTGAAGAAAACATAAGAAATTACCCATTCTAAGTAGGGAAATGATTAAGTAATTTTTAAATGTTTTTTATTTATATAGTAAGACACATGTGATTCAGAATTAGTTAAAAGAAAAGAAGTATGTGCTGGAGATTTATCAGTTAATTATTTTGGGAGGCAATGAAGAGAATACAGGAAAGAGAGGTTTTTTAGGTAAATAAATGATCAAACATCTGTAGCATACAGAATTAAATTATTCCCTTGCTAATAATCAAATTAACCATATTTCCAAGATACTGGTAGCACACAGGACTCCAAAGAGGAAATTAAGGGAGAAACACATTCCCTTGCCTGGAACACGGGTTCCTAGTTTAGTATATTTTTCTATCCAGCAAAAGATAAAGTTCCCCCTGAAAAAACTGAAAAGCAGCGTGAGTGAAATTCCAGAAAAACTAAACTGCTTGATAAAGAATGCCATTTAACAAATGAAGAAATTATATTCAATACATTAATTATATAACAGAAATATTATTATTAATTAAACCACGATTTCTCAACTTCAGCACTATTGGCATTTTGAGATAGGTAATTCTGTTATAGGAGGTTGTCCTGCACATCATACGATTTTTAGCACCGGCCACTAGGTGTCACTAGCACATTACTCTCCATTCAAGTTAATGCACTCAGCATTCCCTTAATGGGTAAATTGTATTCACACATGTATTTATCCCATAAATGAATCTTGTGTTCTAGGTACTCTGTTAGGTGCTAGAGATAAAATGACAAACCTAAACTGGTA
Source organism: Lyroderma lyra (assembly GCA_004026885.1). Classification (NCBI taxonomy): domain Eukaryota; kingdom Metazoa; phylum Chordata; class Mammalia; order Chiroptera; family Megadermatidae; genus Lyroderma; species Lyroderma lyra. The sequence goes on along the minus strand of PVJL010002384.1, from coordinate 31,506 downwards.
CTATCCATGCTATCATAGTGTTTTAGCCCTAGTCAGGGGACCAAAAGTAATAAAGACTCACACAAACAATGTAAATTTACAAATGTTGGTAAGTGACATAAAGATATATGTTCCTGTGACAATGTATAAGGATACATGTGCAAATAATTTTTATTAAAAGATGTGTACAATCAAAAAGTTTAGAGAGTACTCAATTCCTGGTATCAGCTCTGTACCTTGTTCTCTTCCTTCTCCTTAGAAGGAAAGGCCAACAAATTTAGAACATTTGCCTTTTGGTAAAATAAAAATATATTCCAAGTTCAACAGCACTTTCATATACTTTTTTCCTAAGGGAAACCTTTGAGACGTTAAAGATTTCATTAACACTGACACCCACCTCGCCAACCCTATCATTTATGAGGACTGACAGTTAAGTCTGCGAACTTGCTGCTGTGTGCTCATTACATTGGCACCACTGTACAAACTCGGCAAAGTTTCATAACCTTGGTATATCTGTATCTCATAGCTGTGTTCACATCTATGTATGACGGTGTCTTGCTGAGTGGCACTCATTATTGTTGTTGAGTGTTTTTGTGTGCCATTGCAAGAATATCGGAGCTTGTACAAGTTTATGGGGATAATGCCGTGAAGAAAATGGCAGTGTACAAATGCATTAAATATTTTTCTGAGGGGAGAGAAAGCATCACTGATGAAGAGACGTCAGGGTGGCAATAACAAGCATAACTGATAAAAACATTGCAAAAATTCATTGAATTGTGCGTCAAAATTGTCACCTGACTGTGAGGAGCATAGTAGACCAAGTAAAGATTGATAAAGAAACAGAAAAATCTTAACTGAAAATCTTGGCTTGAGAAAAGTGTGTGCAAAAATGGTCCCGAAGGAGCTCACTCATGAACAAAAGCAAAGAATAGTCTAAGTTTGCCAAGACCTTTTGGAGGGGCAAGATGATGTTTCGGGCTGTGTTATCACTGGTGATCAAACATGGGTGTACCAATATGACCCTGAAACAAAATGTCAAAGTGCACAATGAAAGTCAGACAATTGTCCATGAAGAAAAAAGTTCCATCAGTCTAAATCGAGTCAAAATGATGTTGCTACCCTTTTTTGATATGAGAGGGATGGTTCACTTATGAATTCGTACCGAGTGGACAGTCAACCAAGTGTACTACTATTTGGAAGTGCTGAAAAGCCTGCGTGAAAAAGTTAGATGAAAACAACCTGAACTTTTCACCAACAACTCACACTTCTTGCATCACAACAATGTACCAGCTCACATGGCATTGTTTGTGAGGGAGTTATTAGCCAGTATACAAATAACTCTATTTGAACACCTTCCCTACTCACTTGTTCTGGCCCCCAATAACTTTTTTCTTTACCCAAAGATAAAGGAAATATGGAAAATAAGACATTTTGATAACATTCAGGACATCAAGGGTAATATGACAGCTCTGATGGCCATTTCAGAAAAAATTCTAAAACTGTTTTAAAGGATGGACTAGGTACTTGTGTTGGTGCATAAATCCCCAAGGGGAATACTTTGAAGATGACCACAGTGCTATTCAGCAATTAAGTATGTAACACTTATTCTAGGAGGAGTTTGCAAACTTAATTGTCAGACCTCGTAGGTAGAATTTTAAAGATTTACTATATTTTAGAAATTATTTGGACAATGATAAATTTATAAATCTCTAAGAAATTAACCATTGGTGACCTCTTATAACACTATGGACTCTGGACTTATTTGTAATTATCAATGATTCCATGAATGTTCATTAGTACTATTCACCTGGGCTACAAATACTTACTGAGGAATGACCAAAAACAGAAAAAGATTGTCAGAATAGAACTACTTTTCTAGTGAGAAGTGAGAAACAAGTTATTAAGTAAATAAACACTATGTTAGATGGCAATCAGTGCAAAGGAGAAAACAATAATGCAGGGGTATTATGGAAGAAGGTACTTGATATTTTTGATAAGGAGCCCAGCAAAGCCCTCACTGATAAGGTAACTTGAATAAGTATGTAGTGTTAATGAGAAAGCAAGCCATGCATACATCTAAGAAGACTATGTTTAACAGAAAAAGAAAAGGAACTACAAAGGCCCTGAGGTGGGTTTATCTCTGGTGTATTTGAGGAAGACCAAGGAGGACAGTGTGGCTGAAGGAAGCCAATAGGGGGCAAAGTTATATTAAGTGATGTCTTCGAAGTACTGGTGACCAGTGATGAAGATCATGGAGAGCCTTGTTGGCTAGTAAGGACTAGCTTTATTTCTCTGAATGAAATGGAAAGACACTGAAGAATGTTGTGTAAAGAGTGATGTGACTTGACTTGCGCTATTTTTTATATCCATTTATATCATTATGAACTCCTCAATAAGATTATTATTTTTTATTGTTGCTTATATTGGTCCAGCTCTTAGGAACTCCTTCAGGTTGGCTCCTATGTTATTCAGTTAAGTCCCCATATTTTTGAGCACTTCCTTACTTTGTGGCACCTTATCTTGTACCTTCCCTTCTCAAGGAACACAGTGAAGAGCAGTGGCTAGAAACAAGATCTGGGCACAAGGTGTCCTCACTACTCCTGGGAGTCGCTGCTTCCACAACTTCACAGAGGATAGAGCTAGGAAATTTATGTATGTATATATATATATATATATATATATATATATATATATATATATACCCACACACACACATCTAATATTTCAAGTTCTGACTGTATAAATATTAGAAACCATGAGTTTATACTGATAGCTCTGATTCCATTCCCACACCACAAAATTCATTTTACTTTATTTGTAGCTTTTTTCAAACACTGAAAAACCTACTTCTCATTATCTACCAGTTTTTACTTACCTGTTCACTTACACTATACAGATAAAATAATTTCAGAATTGTTAACCCTGTGAAAAACTCTTTTGTTCACTAGATTATAGCACATATATGCAGTTCCTTTTGTCTTCGGCTTTATAGGTGTCCAGGCAATATACTGTTTTGCAGTTACTTAGGTTAGTTCTTTTCTTACCTATCCCCTTTAGGTATGATTTTGCTATTCCTTTTTGAGTATTCTAGATGATTCTAATTGTTTACTTAGGGGGTATATTAAACATTCCTATGGTTCTAAGTTAGATCTATACAAAAAGATCTATCTTAGAAGTGTCTGTCATACCTCATCCTAGCTACATGGATCCCATTATTGTATTCTTTCCACCTCTTTCCTACCCACATCCCTAAGTAACCAATTTCTTTACTTTCTGGTTTATCCTTATTTCTTTTCCATAAATGAGCATATGCATGTATATTTCCTCATATCTCATTCTTTGTTACAAAAAAGGAGGCACATCATAAATCGTCTCTGCAATTTTTTTCACTTAAAAGTATATATTGGAGGGAGTTCCCTGATGGTGTAGTGGCTTAAGGCTTTGGCGCTGGTGCTGCCAGCGCTGTGGCCTGGGTTCGATTCCCAGTCAGGGAGCTACCCACATACCAAAAAGCAAAAAGTATATATTGGAAACCACTCCACGTCGGCTTATAGAGCTAACTCCTCACTGTATTTTTACAGCAGCACCGTATTCCACTGTTATGAACCATGCCATAGTTTATTCAACCCTTCTGCTATGTACGGCTATTTAGGGTGTTTCCAATATTTTCCCAATTAAACAATGCTGCAATTACTAACTTTCAATAGCATAAGTAGTTTATATTATTGGAGGTATATTTCCAGGATAGATTCCTAGAAAGGTCAAAAGATAAGTGCTATACAGTTTATCCATGGTCCCCAAACATCCCCCCAGGTTTGTACCAATGTGCATTCCCACCAGAAAAATGTAAGACTGCCTACTTCCCCACAGTCTTACCAACAAATCTGTTGTATGTTTAAATGTTTCTTGGTGAGAAACTCTTCTTTCCTGAGGGGAAACCAAACTATAAAGGCTGTAGCTAACTGGTTTACCCTGTGCCTAACTGACAACCAGGAAATCCAGAACCAATAGAACAGGAGTGGTGGTAGACTGACACTACAGCACTACTGCATGCTATAGGTGACTGACTCTATGGGGAGGCAAGAATCTGACCTGTTAACACTGGTCCCTCCTAGTCTCGTCTCTGCGTCTACTCCCAGCACTCTGTCTGCATGCCATTTGCTTGGGCCCACCCCACACTAAAGCCTAGACAGAGTGAGAAGGAAGACAGGTCTCCTATGGCCCTGCATTCTTGTGTCAGGGGCAGGGCAAAGCCTTCATCTCTAAATTCCATTTAAATATTAATCAGTAAGTAGAAAAAGAATGGTACCTTCTGCTCAATATGGACAGGGTAAGGCAGGTTTTCCCTTTACTACCTTTTAGTGAACACTGCTAGGAAATACATGAAAATACACAGTCTGACAATTAAGTTCACAAACTCATCCTAGAAAAAACTGCTACACACCTCATTGCTGAATATCACTATGGTCACCTTCGAAGTCTTCCCCTTGGGAAGCTATGCATCGATGCCAGCACCCAGTATACCCTTGAAAGCAATTTTAGAACTCTTTTTCTGGAATGACCACCAGAGCTGTCATCATATGACCCTTGATGTCTTCCTTTCAATATTTCCTTTATCTTTGGGTAAAAAGTCATTGGGGGCCAGATTAGGCGAGTAGGGAGGGTGTTCCAACACAGGTACTTGTGTACTGGCTAAACACTCCCTCACAAACAGAGCCATGTGAGCTAATGCATTGTTGTGATGCAAGAGCCATGAGATGTTGGCAAAAAGTTCAGGGAATTGTTGTATAACTTTTTCATGGAGCTTCTTCAGCACTTCCAAATAGTACTTGGTTGACTGTGCACTTACTATAAATTCATAATGAACAATCCCTCTGACATCCAAAAAGGTGAGCAACATCGTTTTAACTCTTGATTTAGACTGACAGAACTTTTTTGTTCATGGACAACTGGCTGACTTCCATTGTGCACTTTGATGCTTTGTTTCAAGATCATATTGATACACCCATGTTTCATCACTAGTGATAACAAGGCCCAAAACATCATCTTGGCAAATTTCGACTCTATTTTGCTTTTTTTCATTGGTGAGCTCCTTCCAGACCACTTTTGCACACACCTTTCTCGTGCCAGCATTTTCAGTTAAGAAGTTCCTGTTCTCTATCTGTTTACTTGATCTCTTATGCTTCTCACAGTCAGCTGACGACTTTGACTCACAATTAGACAAATTTTTGCAACGTTTTCATCAGTTCTGCTTATTACTGGCCACCCTGACCTCTGCTCACCAGTGACACTTTCTCTCTCCTCAGAAAAACCTTTAATTCATTTGTACACTGCCACTTTCTTCATGTCATTATCCCCCATAAACTTGGAGTAACATGTCCCTAATTTCACTCCCACTCTTGCCAAGTTTAACAAGAAATTTAATGTTTGTCTGTTGCTCTAATTCAAGTTCTGACATTCTTGCGGCACTCAAGAACACACAACAATAATGAACACCACTCAGCAAGACACTGCCACATGTTAATACAAACACAGCTGTGAGACACAGATATACCAAGGTTTTGAAACCTTACCCAGTTGTTTTTACAGTGCTATCAACCTAAGTGCACAGTGGCGAGTTCGTGAACTTAATTGTCAGATCTTGTATATGTACTTACTCATGTATATACACTTATCTATTATTTCTGCATTTGTATAAATAGTAAAAGTGATTCCTCTAATTCAATTCAACACCACTAAGTTCAGCACCTCTTTGTTCACTGCCTTTCCTGTAACACAGGCATACTTTATGCTTCACTTTACTGAACTTCGCAGATGTGGCTTTTTACAAATTGAAGTCAAGACCCTCTATTAACAAGATTACGATTCCCTTTATTGTGACACTTGCTTTATTGCAGCGGTCTGGAACCAATCCCATAATTATTTCCAATCCTGGCAATAATTATTTCTGTACTTTTCAGTCACAAAATAACCCCAAACTACTACCGAATTAGTTTATGAAAGAAATAGCTCTCGTGGATCTATCAAAGTCTTGTTCTGGTCATCTAAGTATGTTCAGATTATGCAACTACTATTATGCATTATATTGTCCAAGCTTTAGTAACAAGCACTTAAATGTAATGTAATGTCACATTTCTAAAACAAACAACCTAACTTGCCTCATTTGAGGCAAGTTTATCATCCACATAAATTAGAACATTTTGATAATCTGAGTAATGCTAGACTTATAATAATTAAATAATTACTTGAATATAAGTCCTAGTCTCAACTATTATATATTTTTTAAAGTTTTAACATATTAGATCTATTAAAGCCCATATAATTTCTATGGTCAAAATTTCCATTTTTAATATTCCTTTGGAAGGGCTGTTTCACTTCTCCCAAATATACTTGTATACAAACCTAAAAGTATGTGAAGCCAGCAAAACAATTTCACTTCATAGGATTTGTTGCCTTTACAGAAGGAAGATAAATGCTGCATTTATTTCTGTGCTTCCTTCAAAATTACATGAAAATCACAAACGTTCTGAAAGATGGCAGGCCACATACATGATATTACTTTGGGAGAATGTCAAAAAGATGAACCATCAACTTAACTGAAAAGAAATTATTTCAATCAATTTTTAAAATATCAAAACAAAGCTAGTACGCATGTGCACTAACGACCTATCAAATCGTGTCCCTCTTCAGTCTTTATCGAATCGTTTTGTCTTAAAAAGTAAACACATGGATGTATAAGTATAGTTAGTAATTTTCATTTCTAAAATTTTAAACTTTGACTTAAATGTAAAATGTTTATCTGAAAGATTTACATTTGTTGCACAACTTATTCTAGTATTTTCACAAACTACTCTGGGATATAAATTAATAATTTTCTATCTTAAAGGTTTTTACATTATAGTAATTATTTAATAACTAATTCTTAGAAGTGAACCTTTATATTGACTGAATGTTATAAAACTGTGCTTAAATATTTGTTTCTTCTACTCACTTCTGTGCTCCCTGAGACAACAGCTTTGTCCACGTTCACTAATAATGGTTCTTCCATCTGGCATACTCCCAGTGACCACTCCACACAACGGTGATGAGCCCAACATGTGCCTAAAATAGTTAAAGTGAAAAGGAGCAAATAGATAACATTAAACACGTTAACGCTAACAACTGAACATGTAAAACCCCCACATCAACTCTAATGTGTAAAATAAATACACAATGGCATCCTATTGTAATATCACTAAAGCAGGCCTTCTAAAAATGTGGACCAGTCTCTAAATCACAGCATCATATCATCTGGGAACTTGTTAGAAATGCAGATCACAATCACGATCTACTGAATTAAAGTCTCTTGCAGCAGTACAGGAAATCTATGTTTTAACAAGCCTTCTAGGTGATTCTGATGCACACAAAAGACTGCAAATCAATTTGTCATTTTCTCTTCAACAAAAAATTAGTTTTTAGTCATTTTATTTAAAAATTGTAAGATATTTTATTTGGAATCTTACCCATAAAATATAATGGACATTATTTAATACTTTCTTTATGACAAAGAGGATATATGGCAAATATGCTACATTATACACTTCTATTCTGCTCCATTCCACACCAACCATTAATAACAGCTCAGTCTTTAAATTGTCTGTAACACAGCACTTGAATCATTATCAATCAATATGCAGTTCAAGTGTACAATGAAATTTACTCAAAATCCCAACAGCACCATATCATGAGTTTGTGTACAATATTGTTATAACAGTATTCACATGCCTAAGAACTATTGTCCTTCACCCCTAAATTAAATCAACCCACACTGCCATGCTCCCAGATCCCTTTAAAATTTTCTCTCTCTTCAATTGTAAGATCTCCACTGCACTATTATCTACACAAGAGCAAGCGCAAATATTTATAAAAGCACCCAGCTTAGTGTTAGCCATATGCAAATACTAAATAAATTAGGTAAACATAATTAGACAATTTATTTTACCTAAGCAGGCATGCTTACCAATGACATTTTTACAGTGTGATTATAATTTCTAAATGAAAGGAATTTACTATTCAGTTGGTAATTCACTAAAATTAAAATGCTTACAGAATTAAAGAGTTAATGATTATTGACGACCAGCTCATACCTGTAGAATCAAATAAGGCTTGGACATCAATGGCATCTGGAAGGCCAACCAGACTGAGTTCATCCCACAATTTACCAGCCTGATCATCTGAAGCAGTCTGCGTGCTTACACTTACACAAGACACTGTATTCTGCTGAGATCGTTCTCTAGGAAAAATAAAATAAAAAAGATGTGAATGTGAGAACAAGTAGAAAATATTTCGTTTTATAACATCAATTTAACGTATTGCCAGATCAATTTTCATTTATTAGGCATTAATGTCATAAAACTTTTAGAACCATCTGTTATTGTTCACAGTATAATGTAAAACTGGGTTGCTATGTTGTATTATCTAAGCAACAACTTAAAAAGTCTCCAAATCTGTAAGAAGTGTAAAAAATTACAGTTGCCAATTTATTTTGCCATTCTATGATTTTTAAAATATTGATGCTCTAATATTCTCATGAGAAATCATATTTTATCACATAATACGAATATTCTCGTTGGCCTTACTTAAAAAGTCTAACTCAATCAAATCAGAAATTTTAATTTGCTTTATTTTAAGTAGGACTACCACAACAGAGCTGGCAGTTAATTTTATGTAATAAAAGGTTTCTTCCCAAGGGAAATGAAAACACACTACAAAGTGTGAAAAACGAGGTAGTGGAAGCAAAATGTGTCAAGTGGAGCTTACTTATTATGGTCCTCTCCACAAATCTCTACAGTGAGCCTGTGGCATGACATTACAAGTACTCTCTACCGAGGCTTTACATCACAGATCAGAGAAAAAAAAAAGCAAAGGAAGGTAGTATAACAGCAACAACTACAGTATAAAAATGAACAGTGAATTAGAAATACAACATATGGGAGGTTTCAGATTTTTAAGACACTTAAACCTGAGATACTAATTGAGATCATTATGTAAACAATGACTACTATTGTGTTTAAATATTAAATATGGGAAATCAGATGGCTGGCACTAAAACTTTAACCTTCTCCTGATATCATAGTATTTTTAACCTGATCATAATTCTGAATTAAATCACTATTGAATATAAATCATAACTCACTGCACTTCTGTATGCTGGATATTTATCATGATTCCTATTAAGAGAAAATCAGCACAATGACCAGGGTACTAAACTTTTTTATACCTGGAATCATTGAAAGAAAAAAAGTATTAACATATTTCAGTAAGTACATTTAAATATCAAGCCGTATTTTTTATGTTCAGCACTAGAAATGCACAGACTCACTTTTTAAAAAAGTTTAGCATGCTATGCTAATTTTAAAATCTTATTTTTATATATGCCCACAGCAAACTGAGAACAAAGTCATTACTATAAATATAATCTTAATTCCTACAAATATTCTTTCTTATTAATCACTGTTATTTTATTGGGAGAAAAGAAAGACTAATTGTTCATCTATAAAGGCTAATGTATATTTTCTTTGCACCAGTTATTTGATGGGGGGACAGGTATAAAAGCCCGTGAATAACTAACCAATCTATTTCTATCCAGTTCCTAACCAGTGCCTTAATCAAATTTCACCATTAGGTTTTCCGATTAGTTTGTATGTAAACACCGTATCAGTAAGATGCTGATGTCAACCCTAAAAATGACAACAGCCCAACTTAGGAAAGAACATCAGAAGCAGTCAGCCCCAAAATTTTAAGTCTAAAACAAAAGGAAAAGAGGAAAAGACTCGTTGATTATATATTCATATATATAGTGTACCAAGAGGAAAACCTATTTAAAAGCCTCATTTTCAAATTAAAAAATTTTAACTAGCTCTTTATCTGGTTTATAGTTCATTAGTAACATATCTGTTAAATATTTAAAACTACTATCAAGCTAAATTAACTGTCTAGCCCTAAATAATTTCTAAATTTTAATAATGTGCTTTATTCCTAAGGTCCATTAACTGGCTTGTTATCATTGCCTAACAACTTGGTAAACACTAAGTAAATATAAAGACTTTCATTAAACCAAGACAATTTTTACATAATTATCTTAACTCATAAACATTTTTACTAAAAGTAAATTGGCTTATAAAATAAGTAAATGAAGCCCAACTGTATTTCCCAGATGTTTATATAATTTCTAAAATTCAAGGTAGAACGTGAGAATATAAGATATAATGTGCTCGCTTCGGCAGCACATATACTAGAATATAAGATATAGCTTGGTCCAGTCCATAAATCTGCTAATTACTGATGGACAATATAAATTTGTTGGACTTTTAATATATTTTATTAGGGTGTGAACACTCATGTTATCACAAAAGGTAAGTCTGATATATGATATAGCTATGGCATTCAAAATATTAAGACTCTCCAAATATAGTACTTCTAAACTTCCTTAAACTGTTCCACCTTAAATTCTTTTAAAAGATTCTCTCTCTTGTTTTTGTTTCATTTCCTACTTCAAGTCTTCAAGGCATTGGCAGCAGTTCAAAAGAAGGAGCCAATCAAATAAGTACAACACAACAATGCCTTAGTACTTAAACTTGGATAAAAGCCAGAGAAGCACTTGGATGATTACATCACTGTCCTCAAGGGGTAGGGCCGTTGAGGCCTTCCAAGCTAAATTAATTTTACACTTTCCTCATAGACCTCAGAAAATTCTATTCCCTCGACTACCAGAGCCAAGTCCACAGATTAAGATGGCCTTTAACCAAAACTTTACAACATAGAAAAAGATTTTTAACTCTGAAAATAAACATATTAGACAAGAGGTTTGAATGTAGACACACATATATAGTTACACAAATATCTTATTAAATTCTTGTTTCACTAAAAAAAAAAAAAGCATTTTCTTTAATGTTAGAAAGGGCATTCTCAGCAGATAATCACTACTTAGAAAATAGGTCAACACTGCTATGATGAGAGTTTACAAAACAGCGCCACAATTTCTGAAACATAAAAATAAATAAATAAATGACACACAAAGGACATGAGAATGAATAACATTTTGGTTTTGCTATTCTCATGTTATATTCTTACAAACAATTAAAATTTTATTTAGAGGAAGAAAAGAAAGGCTTCATTAATCTTATTTTTGTTCCATTTGTGTTATGTTCTTCAAAGTTTCTTCTGAAAGTTAACTTTTGTAATCATATTGAATTTGTTAATATACAATTAAGATAGACTTTTCTAAAATAAGAAATTTTGAGAAACGGGGTGTTTGTTGGGTTAATGGTGAGTCACAGAACATCTTACGAATGTTGAAAACATGAGGAACTGTTCAGTAACCGCACCATGTATATAGTCACAAATTCATCTATTATCTATCTATCTATCTATCTATCTATCTATCTATCTATCTATCTATCTAGATATAGATATCCTTTACTGCATGTGAAACCAGTTCAATTCAAAGTTGCTTACTTTCTCTGTCCTCTTTGTTTTCGTGGTGCTGAGTTCTGGATTTTCTCACAGGTTCCATTGCTGCTGTCATCAATGTCCTTCTTGTTAGAAGGTTGGTTTTTCCACGGCAAGATGAATCCAGGCGTCATTCTAAATTGTTTTAAATCTCCTTGTCCTAAGGAACTTTTTTCACCACAGTAACAAAAAGCACAGAGCTGTTCACTGGGAGAAACAAAAGGAAGGCAGAGAAAAAGCAAGTATTTTTATTTAACTATTTTACATGACAGATAACTATAGAAACTTGTGCTTTAAAATTAAATATGTTTTCAGAGTAAGCTAAGCCTTTAAATGCCTATATAATAATTAAGTTTAATAACAATTATACATTTACAATTCTACTTTTCCACAGTATTATTTTAAAGTAATAACATACCAAAACAAAAATTTCTTCTTTGTATTTAGAAAAACAATTTTTCATCTAATTCAAGAAATTTAAGTATTGAAAAAGAATAAAGAAAGTGGAGCTAAGATTGGGGAAGTGGACTATGTTATAAGGGCCATGCAATTTCATTCCAGCTATGTAAAACAAGTGGTGGCAAAACTTTTATTTAACCACTTCATAGAACATTCTTTATGCATGATGTATTACCAAACACATAGATATAAATGGAAGAGGTTACTGGGTTAGGCAGTTAGTGCTAAGGGCAGGGGAGTGCCAGGGTTTAATAGAAAAGGGAAAGCAATGAATAGAAGGAAAGGAAGAATAGGGGGAGGACGGGACATGAAAAGCAGTGATGAACCTAGTTTGTATTCTATACACTAACGACAGATACATGACACTATGCATGTATCAAAACTCAAGAACCCTACTGTAAACTATGTACTTTAGTTAATAATAATGTGTCAAAATTGGATTATCAGTTGTAGCAAATGTACCACACTAATGCACAATGTTAATAATAGAGGCAGGAGTTCCCTGGTGGTGTAGTGGCTTAAGGCTTCGGCGTTGGCACTGTCAGCGCTGCGGCCTGGGTTCGATTCCCAGTCAGGGAGCTACCCACATACCAAAAAGCAAAAAAAAAAAAAAAAAAAAAATAATAGAGGCAACTGAGGTAGGAGAATGTTGGGAATGGGAACTCTATCATCTGCACAATTTTTCTGTAAATCTAAAATTGTTCAAAGCAATGAAAATCTAAATAATGAAATCTATTACTTTTTTTAAAAAAAGAAACCATTTAAAAAGTTAAAGGACAAAAACAATATATGGAATATACACTTAATAAGGGACCTTAGAACATAATTAAAAGGACTGCTCCTATTGGATGTTTTCTCCTCACAACACATTTACGGCTGCTAGACCCAAATCTTTCTTCTCATACATTAACGTTTCCACCATTACCTCTATCACATATGCCCCATGAATTTTTATAATGCCTTGCATTAACAGGTGATAGACACAATCTGTCATCTCTTTAGGTGACTCTCCTTTTAACTTAGATTCATATTGGGCCTTTCTCAACTAATTACTTTTTGTTTCTGAAAGTTACCTATTTAAATTTTTTAATGTTGTCTATTTATCAATTTAATGATAAACTGCATTGCCCATTGATACACACACACACACACACACACACACACACACACACACACAGTTAAATGCAGTCTACTTTCAGAAAAATAAAGTCAAATAGGAAAAAAAAAATTTTCTTCTTGCCTAAAAGGTATTGCCACCAGTATATCCTTTGCCAATATCTTTTTAATTTATTGGGGTGACATTGATTAGTAATAGGTCCTAGGTGTACAATTCTAATGTTACATTACACCTTCTATGTGTTGTAGTAAGTATTCATCACCCAGAGTTAGTTCTCCTTCCATCACCATATATTTGTGTCCCTGTCCCTTCTCCCCATCCCTCCTCCCCCATTACCCTCAGTTAATTACCAAATTATTGACTGTATCCATGAGTTTTGTTTCTTTGCTGCCTTTGATTTTGTTAACAATCAAACTAAATTTCTCCATCCCTTTCCCTTATTTTACCCACTCTCCCATCCTGCCTCCCATCTTAAAGAAGTCCCTCTCACGTTCTTAGTAGTACTGGTTTGGTGGTGATAAATTCCTTTAGCTTTTTCTTATCTCAAAAGCTCTTTATCTATCCTCCACTTTTGAATGCTAGCCTTGCTGGATACATTATTATTGGTTGTAGAGCCTTGTTTCCATCACATTGAATACTTTCTGCCAATCACTTCTGGCTTGTAAAGTTTCTGGTGAGAAATCAGCTGAGAGTTCAATGGGTGCCCCCTTATATGTTATTACTTGCATTTTTCTTGCTGTTTTAGAATTTTCTTTTTCTTTAACTTTTGTCATTTTACTTACAATGTGTTTCACTGTATTCCTGTTTGGGATCATCTTGTTTGGGAGTCTCTGTGCAGCCTGGATTTATATATCTATTTACTTCACCAGGCTAGGAAAATTTTCAGTCATTATTTCCTCAAATAATTTATTGATCCCTTGTTTTTCCTCTGTCCCTTCTGGCACACATATTCTGATATTTTCACATCTGATGTAGTCCCAGAGGAATCTTAATCCATCCTCATTTTTTTTTTTAAGGTAGGTATTCTTATCCTCATTTTATTTTATTATTTTTTTGGTTTTTTGGTATGTGGGTAGCTCCCTGGCTGGGAATTGAACCCAGGCCACAGCACTGACAGCACCAGCGCGGAAGCCTTACGCCACTACACCATCAGGGAACTCCCTCCATCCTCATTTTTTAAAAATTATTTTCAAACTGTTCGGCCTGGATGTTTTCTGCTGGCTTCTCCTGCAAATCACTGCTTTGTGCTTCTGTTTTATCTGGTTTACTGACTTTATTCTGTTCTTCATTTCAGTTAATGTAGTCATTGTCTCTCTCTGGTCCTTTATAATGATTTATAAACTTTCTTTAATGCTTGCTATCTCTGTTGAAATTATCATTCAGCAGCAGAGAGACTAGTTAAAAGATTATTATAACCCCCTAAAAAGTAGCTTGAACCAAGAGAGTATGCAAGTTAAGACGGTATGAACTTGTTTGGAGTATCTTCTAAAGCTGAGTTACAGGATTTAGAATATGAGGCATAAAATAAGATAGAAATCAAGGATTAACTCAAAAGTTTTTGACCTAAGCAACTGGGTGAACATTGATAGTATGTATTAAAACGGAAAAATCTGGGGAGACGATATGGGACAAGGGTGGGGTCAGAATCAAGAGTAATTTTGGACATGTTAAGTAAGTGGATGGGTGTCTAGTATACTTTCAAAAGGAGAGGTCAAGGAGACAGATGGATATGCAAGTCTGGAGTTCAGAGAAGTCAGCCTTGGAAATACAGCTATGGGGCCCATTAGCACACAGACAGGATCTAGCTATCAGACTAAATGAGTATTCCTAGGGAGTGAACAGAGTTAAAAGCAGACAAGCAGAGGACTTTGACCAGAGGACTGCTACGTTATAAAGGTGGTAGTCTCCAAAGAAGCCACCAAAAGAACATTCAATAAGATGGAAGCATTCACTGATAGATGACTTCATAGTTTTATTCATGTCTTGCAAATAAAATAAAAATAAATAATAAGACTTCAAAACTGCATTATATACAGATAGGTTATAACATCTTGTTTTTCTTTTTTTAAATAAAGACAGGGTTAAGTTACAAGAGCATAAATGTAAGTTTACAAGTAAATATCAAAATCAATTCTTACACTAAAAGCTCAGTTATTCTTCTGGTAGGAAGAGCATACTGGTAATATTCTGTTCTAGTCTGAGGAAAACAGAGTAATACACTAGACTACTGCTTAGTTCTACAATCACCTAAAGCCTACAGACACACTCTACCCTGACTACACACACAAATGTCAGCCTCGAATTTAAAGCTACTAAATAATAAAATTAATCCAGATTCCCATCCTAAGCTTGTACTATGAATTTTCTACATAGTCAATTCTTGCCACTAATCTCCAACCAGCCTCATTCATTCTCTAACCTGATTTTGGCTTCTACACCAACAGAGACCAGGGAGCTTGCAGATTCCTCAGACACAGATCGTTGAAGGACCAGGACTGGCTGTTTGCTGTTGTCCACTTCTGCTTCAGCATCCTCTTCTGCAGATTGTTCTTTGATTTCTGTTTAATAGTGAACAAGAAAATATAAAGTCATTTTTGCATTTATATTCATCTTTGGTGAATTCATCTATAAAGCAGATGTCAAAAAAATGAAACAAATGACAGTACTTCAATATAAGAAAAGTTTAAGTACATAATCAATGGCATTATTTATGTTTATTCTCTATTACAAAATGATAATCAAATACTATAAAACATACAAGGAAAAGACATACATTTCCTTGTCCTCAAATTACAATTGACTCAGAAAAGTTTTATCTTAGTAATAACTGTTAAGAATCTTATATTCAGGATTATAGCAGTTCATCTACAGAAAAATGTATTTCAGTGTGACTTGTTAAAAAGTTTCTTCAAAATTTATGAACTGAAATTATCATTAATTTAAAATAATCATTGCACCCTCTACTTATTAGCCATTCTAAAAGCTAAATGGCTGAAAAAACACACATTGACTCCATTGCCTTTTCGACTTTCCTCGAGACTCCACCCAAAACACCTTACATGTACTACTTTCTTAGAGGCACCTAACTGCTGAAAGGATTTTCAAACACTATTATCCCTAGTATCATTCTTCTCTTCAGATAAGTCTTGTATACTGTATTGCCAGACATTCATGAACATTATTCCACCTGTGGTGCTGATACAATTCCACGTTCTTGGTGCTATCCATCTTTTCTAACTTTAGTTAGACCTTTCTGCACTGCCCTCAACCAAAACATATATAAATATATATGTGTAAGACAAGGAACCACAAAGAAAAACTGGAATTATATTCTGGAGGGCGGGTCCCTTGTAATACAGACTTCCCCTGCTAGGTAAGTGTTCTAGGAACCCATCTGTATCAGTGTACCAGTTGGCATTGTTGTGAGAGGCTGCATTGGGCTTCAGTGAATTTTTCTGGAGACTCTTTCAACTCAGTTGCCCATTTCATGATGACTGATTTACACAAACAATATGTGGCAGGACAATGCACCTGCCCGCACTGTGCTGAATGTTCAGCAGTTTGGACCAAAAATCTGTGCCCTGTGCCCCACCCTCTCTTTATTCACCCAATCTCACCCCAAGAGACTTTTTTTGTTTCCCCAAATAAAAAAATCCTCAAAGGTAGATGTTTTGCTGCTGTGGAAGACATGAAACAAAAAACAGCAGAAGCACTTAAAGGCATAAAAATCAATGTGTTCAAAAATGGTTTTGAGCTATGGAAAAAGCATCTCAATATGTGTAATGCATCAAATCAAGAGTACTTGAAGGTGACTGAAGTTGAAACATGTAAGAATACACGAATTTTTATAAATAAATTCCATTGGGGAGGGGTAACTCCTCATACATACACACAGTCCTTCCATTTACCACCAAACTTCATGAAATGGGACTCTGGAGTGATTGCACTCCTTACCGTCCCCCTCAATTAACCCTTCCTAATAGACATGCATACTCCCACCACAGCAATTGTCCTCTTTACCACCATCAAAGGCAGCACAACTATCAATCCATACCCTACTCTCAAGCCTTCAATTATGCTGAAATTTATCAGCCACCAAAGAATACCTCCTCCTTAGTAAAATGCTCTTCTACCTTTAGTAAGCAGAAAGGTACAAACAATGGGGATTACTATAGGCTTGGCATCATAAAGATCTGGCTCAAGTCCAGTTCTACCAACTACTAACTGTACAACTTTATGTAAAAGCTATCTCTCAGGGGTTCCCTGGTGGTGTAGTAGCTAGGCTTGGTGCTCTCAACGCAGCAGCCTGGGTTCAATTCTCAGCCAGAGAACTACCCTACCCAAAAAAAGCTACCTCTTTCTCAGCCTTGATTTACTTGCCTGTAAAATTGGAAAACTACCTCTTGTGAGGTTGCTAACGAAGATTAAATGGTCTAATATCTGTCTCTTCAGCTGGTTCCTTTTAGACTTCTAAATGTGACTACAGACCTTTGTATATCCTATTATGCGTTCCTCTTTGAAGAACTTTATTACCTAGAGGTTTCAATAGTTTTCTCTGGATTTAAAAGATTTTTAAATCAACAATCCTAGCTCCTCTCCTGCATTCCAGGCCCTATTTTAATTGCACACTAGTCAAAGACCTAGCAGCTTGAACACTAACTTTCACACCTAATTTGATCTCCTATCTCTCAGATCAGCACTTTGATCTGACTTCCCTATTTTTGTGACTGCCAAAGATTCAAATTGAAATTAAGGAGGTATATTGACAAATGATTAATTTTAAAACCAGTAATTGGTTAGAAAAACTACCAATAACTGTAAATTCTGTCAAATCATAAAAATTAATTGTGAAATGAGGCATCAAACAACTGCTCAGCTACAGAATTTATTTCCCAACCTTTCTTGAAGCTAAGCCTGGCAAGTTCTCACCAACGGGATATGACCAGAAGTGACCATGCAACTTCTACATCCCCTAGAACAGTGGTTCTCAACCTTTGGGTTGCAACCCCTTTGGGGGTCGAACGACCCTTTCACAGGGGTCACCTAAGACCATCGGAAACCACATATTTCCGATGGTCTTAGGAACCGAGACACGGCTCCTCTGTCTCCAGGCGGGTCCACCCACATGCAGATATATGCCCACATACGAGTACCCCGCGTGATGACGTCATCACGCCAACCCCATCACATATACCCTGTACAAATACAGGTGTATATGACAGGGTTGGTGCCATAATGTACTTATGCGGACCAGTCACACATGTGTAGAGAGCAGCTACTGTGTAGAAAGCAGCTACTGTGTTGAAAGCAGCAGTACTGGAGGTAAAATGACACTTTATGAATTATAATTACTAGGTAAATGTAAAATCATGTACTATAAAATCATCAACTATTGAAAAAAATATATCTGTACCATGGGAACTTAATCTGGATGCTGACTGGTCTTTTTATATTCAGCAACCTTTGCATTGACATTGGCTTTTCACGTATACTGTCGCAAAATGTAGCCATGTAATTTACTGTTGTTATATTAAGACTGTTACCCATGCTACACCATGCTTCAAGACAAAATTTCATTTATTTGTAATTAGAAATAAATGTCTCACAATATATAATTACATATTGTTTTTGTGATTAATCACTATGCTTTAATTATGTTCAATTTGTAACAATGAAAATACATCCTGCATATCAGATATTTACATTATGATTCATAACAGTAGCAAAATTACAGTTATGAAATAGCAATGAAAATAATTTTATGGTTGGGGGTCACCACAACAT
The DNA here is from genome assembly GCA_004026885.1 of Lyroderma lyra. Taxonomy (NCBI): domain Eukaryota; kingdom Metazoa; phylum Chordata; class Mammalia; order Chiroptera; family Megadermatidae; genus Lyroderma; species Lyroderma lyra. The sequence continues at coordinate 12,677 of PVJL010002384.1, read as the reverse complement.
GAGAAACTGTATTAAAGGGCCGTGGCATTAGGAAGGTTGAGAACCACTGCCCTTGAAGGAGGTGATTTGCTCTAGACTAAACTATGTTTCCTCTTTCCTAAGGACTGGAACGTGGATACGTCAGCCACCCAGCTGCAGTGCTACAGGTGAGGGCAACACTCTAGGAGAGGGCAAAGAAAGAAGATGGAAGGAACCTGGGTAAATAAACCACCACAGGGAGCAAAGAGACCTCATCAACCTGGACCTCTCATTCTCAGAAATATTACATGAGAAAAATTAGTTTTATTTAAGCCACTGCTGTATTTTGGGGTCTCTGTTAGAGCACTTAAACCATGTCCTAACAAACAGAGAAACTGGTATCAGGAGTGGGGAACTGCCATAACAAAAACTTAAAATAAATGGGTTGGTAATCAGGCAATGAAAACAGTGATACTGGAGTTTGAAAACCAAATGACTCTTTCTATGCTGTATCAAAATATGTGGTAGACAGTGACCTGCAATGACTTGAAAAGCAGAAAATTGGTATCTACAGAACCTGTAGCTCTAGGGAAAGCATCCGGAAAGATCCAGAAGTTACTCTGTGTTGCCTGTCTTCTAGTGCTTTTACAACCAAAGATAGAAAGCAATACAGATCTGCTAAATAGATTCTCTCTGCCAATTATATTCAAACTATTATAAAATGACCATATTAGAAAAATATCTTTAAGGAAGCATTTCATTTCTACCCAGAGATGCCCAGAGCACATATGGGATATGCTTTTTTTATATATATATATCATTTCTATTACTTACTAAGTAATGAGAAAGGGTAAGAGTCAAGAGAAGAGAAATGTAAAAGAGGAATAAGATGACTATCTCAGAAGCTTACAGACACTGAGCCAAATGGACCAGGGTCACACACCATTACGTTCCCCTGGGAACACTGTTCTTCTAAGAGCAAACTCCATTTAGCCTCCTTCCCAAATCATGTACCCTCCAATAGGTGATGAGCTCTCTGCTCTCTTACTGTGCTGTTATCTACCACTTATAGTCAAAATTTTCTTTTCCTAACAATTGTACCACAATCCCAGTTATTCTCTTATTCTTGTCCCCCTGAAAAAGAATATATAACATTTTTAGAGTTTTTATTTGCTTGCAACTAAAGAGAAACTAGTAGGAGGGCTATGTGTGTGTGAGTGTGTGGGTGTTCCTCTCCTCATTCTCTCTCTCTCTCTCTCTCTCTAGTTGGAACTAGAAGGAAAGAGCAAAGTTAAACATGAATGTTAATGGTAGGTTGGTAGGTTTTCAGATATACATGCACCTTTTGAAATTAGGTAACCTGCATTATCAGAGGGGAGAAAAAACAGGCTCAAACTACAGGTACTTTTTTTTTAAAGAAATGAGATCAGGAATAGGCCTGATCCACAAAGAGAACAGTATAAGGCCAGCTTTAAGGATAAGAGTTCACCCTGTTCTCTCTTTTCTACTCTAGTTATTATTAGCCCATGATCCTAACCTAGATCTGCTAAAGAAACAGTAGAGATTGGTAAGTTAGGTTTTATCTTTGGTTTGGTCATTTGTTCTTTAAGGAATAAGGAGGAATCTATGACTGCTCTTTAGGGAATAGTTCAAGCCACAAAATAGAAAACAAAATGGTATCCATAAATATGTGAAATTATATGTAATAACAGAAACTATCTTTTTAAACTGTCATTCTTCATTTAGTAAAATAAGCTGGATCTCACTATCCATCAAAGTCAAGGCAGGACAATTAAACTAGTGTTTTGTCTCTCTCCTCTGGTCTGAGTCTTCAGAGCAATGTGAAAGCAGACTGGTCCGGTTGAAAAATGACATCATCAAATTTCCAACCAAAGATGCTCTAGATAAAATTACTGTGAACCGAGTGATAATTGAGGAAATAGTGCTGATGTCAGTTCTTGGTTTTCTACAGTTTACTAGTAAAAATGCACTTTCTTGAATACCACCCTGGGCTTATGCCTAATGCAAGAAAGCTCATTCAATCCCAGCTCAGTGACTCTGCCACTCTGCAGAGTTGCAGCCTTTCTACTCATGCAAATGCCTACAGCTCAAAACTGATAAGTTTTGATTCCCAGCCAGGGAACTACCTCCCAAAAAAACAACAATAAAAAAACAACAACAACAAAAACAACTGAAAACTGAAGTACAGACACTTTTACATTTACACTATTTCAACGTTATATTTTCCCTCTATATAAACTCCCCAGTGTATTTATCTCCTTGTAGTCCCCACACCTCTGGGGATGATGAAAGGGGGCTGATTTTATCCAGAGCCCCTGTGTTTAATCTCAAACCACTAGGTGGCATAAGTGCAGTGGTAACTATACTAAAGAACCTGATGACCTAGGTAAGGGGGTTCCTAAGAGCACTTAGACTGTGCATGTCATTCAATGGCATCGCCTATGTGCTTTTGAGGAAACAAACATAAATAGAATACAGTGGTAAATTAGACCTAACCCCTGATTTTATACATTGTCCTTCCACCTCCCACAACTCTAACTTAATTCTACATAGTTGATTTTATGACACAAAAAGTTTAAATTAATAGCAAAGGTTATTTCAAATCGTCCATAATATACATTTGAGCTCAGTCATTTGCTAACAATGTGACACTGGCAAGTTACCTAACGTCATCTCAATTTCAGTGAGCTAATCATTTAAAATATAGCAAGTACCACCTGGTATAAAACTGTTCTTAGGATCAAAATGATAATACTTGTAAAGCACTTAGCCCAGTGCCTTAAGTATATAGTAAATGGAGGTATGTAGTTGCTATTCTGATTATTTACATTCACACATTATATTCTAACTATATACTTTCCCATCTAGTTGGTTAATATCCACTAGATATTGAACTCTTGGTATCAGATCACACATTATTAAAACTGTATTGTGGGAAGTAATAGGAATAAAGAGAACCTTTATTTAGAACCTCTTGGCTGTGTGCTAGGGAGTTAACTTTAGAATGATTTTCTATCAAACAGAATTCTGAGTAACTACTGTGTACCATATGAGCTCTGACAATTAAGTTCATGTTTCATCCTAGAAAAAGTGCTACATATCTCATTGCTGAATATCACTACAGTCACCTTCGAAGTACTCCCCTTGGGAAGCTAGGCACAGACACCAGTGTCTAGTCCACCCTTCAAAGCAATTTTAGAACTCTTTTTCTGGAATGGCCATCAGAGCTACCGTCATATGACCTTTGATGTCCTGAATGTCATCAAAATGTCTCCCTTTCAATATTTCCTTTATCTTTGGGTAAAGAAAAAAGTCATTGAGGCCCAGATCAGGTGAGTAGAGAGGGTCTTCCAATACAGTTATTTGTGTACTTTAAGATAGTGACATGTGACCTGGTCTGGTACACTGTCATGATACACAAGCCATGAGCTGTTGGTGAAAAGTTCAGGTTTTTTTCATCTAACATTTTCATGCAACCTTTTGAGCACTCCCAAATAGCAAACTTGGTTGACTGTCCACTTGTTACAAATTCACAATGAACAATCTCTCTGATATTAAAAAAGGGTAGCAACATTGTTTTGACTCTTGATTCGGACTAACAAAATATTTTTGGTCACGGACAATTGGCTGACTTTCATTGTGCACTCTGATGCTTTGTTTCAGGGTCATATTGGTACATCCATGTTTCATCACCAATGATAACAAGGCCCAAAACATTGCCCTCCTTTTCCAAAAGGTCTTGGCAAACTTTGACTCTCCTTTGCTTCTGTTCATCAGTGAGCTACTTTGGGACCTTTTATTGGGGTGGGGGTCCCCTGGCTGGGAATTGAACCCAGTCTGCAGCATTGAAAGCTCCAAAGCCTAGCCACTATACCACCAGGAAACCCCTTCGGGACCATTTTTGCACACACTTTTCTCATGCCAAGATTTTCAATTAAGATTTTCCTAACTGTTTCTCTATCGCTGTTTACTTGGTCTGCTATGCTTCTCACAGTCAGCTGATGATTTTGATGCACAATTCAACCATTTTTGCAATGTCTTCATTAGTTCAGCTGGTTACTGGCCACCCTGACCTCTCTTCATCAGTAATGCTTTCTCATCCCTCAGAAAAATGTTTAATTCATTTGTATACTGCCATTTACTTCATGGCATTATCCCCATACACTTGGGACTATTATGTCCCTGATTTCACTTCTACTCCTGCCAAATTTAACAAAAAATTTAATGTCTGTTCATTGCTCTACTTCAAGTTCCGACATTTTTGCAATAGCACACAAAAACACACAACAACAATGAACAGCACTCAGCAAGACACCATCACACATCAACACAAACAAAGCTGTGAGACACAGACATACCAAGGTTATGAAACCTTACCAAGTTGTCTGTACGGTGCTGCCAGCATAAGGGAACGGTGGCCAAGTTCGTAAACTTAATTGTCAAATCTTGTATGTTCTAGTCAAATGGTAGCCAGTATAAAAATAGGGTCCGGGTCCCTAAACTAATGGATTTTGTCAGGAGGTATCAACTGATAACAGAATACAATAATTGTCGTGATGGAGGTACAGCTTAGAAAGGCCTCAGAAAGGAATTAGAAACCCAGCTAAAATTAAAAAAGGACAAATAGAAGTGTGCCTAATACTTCCCTCGCTTAATTCTTCCCTTTTAAATAATAGTATGTGACATATTACCCTCATTTAAAAGATAAGGAAACTAAAGTCTGAAAGTTAAACAAACTCAAGATCACACAGCTCACAGGAAGCAAGCTGGAATTTGTAATATTTGTAACTCAAAACCAGAAAGAAGGCTCCCTTTTCCACCACTACACACTGCAGAAACAGTATCTGACTGGAGCACATAAGTTTAATGAATAAATTAATGTTAACATTTTACAAGGGCCATGTTACTGAGGAATTGTTGATTATGAAGTGAAATCTGAAAATGCAGAGTTTTTCTCTGGTTTTTAAGCACTGCTGAATAAGAATATAGAGAAAACATTTACATCACAGGCAATTTCACAAAAATATTTTGATTTTGAGCAATTATAAAATTATTTCCCTCAAAGCTTAAATAATTATTTGATAGAGCTGTGTGTTTCCTACAATGCTACTGAGCAATCTCACCAAAATGACATCATAATAAACTTAGATGTCAAAAATGTTTCAGTGTCCAATTAAGGCCTCCCTTATTAATCAATACACAGTACAATCTTTCAAAGCACTGTATTTTTAAATAAATGTTTTAAATGTACTTAAAGAGTTCCAGAATCTTGGAAGGAGCAATTACATCTTTATTTTTACTAACCTTTAAGGTTTAGAAATCTATATACCTATTTTCATGAATATATGCACAAGCAGAGTAGTATAGCAATACCTATGTCTCTGACACCAGAAGCAAGCAGGTAATTTCTTACCATATGCAGTGTTTGCAGATATCATTTACCCTCATCACTACTTCAAAATTATTAAATTAGATTTTGTAATTTAAGTATAAATAAAAAACTATGAAATTATAAATTTGGTTTTTTACTATTTTGATATTTCAATATAATTGTTTATCTTTGAAATCTTATGTATTTTCTTATATCCATTTGAAACCATTGTCTAGAAAAGTATACCAAAGGAGTCAATGACACAGAAAAGTACCATTAGGGGAGATGGTACCCCACTAAATGATGCAAACTACAAAAGGTGGCACTGTATCTGTTTTACAAACCAAAACTTACCACAAAACCTGGATTATGCTAGATTCTTCCTTAATTAATTATGTACTATGGAATATAAAGCAAACAGATAAATATTGTATATATAAAGGACTAAAAAAAGAAGGGGAAAAAAAAAACCACAAAATATTTTAAATGAGCTAGTATTTACTAATTATATTAATCAACACAGGCATTTCCTTTTACTAGTTATCCAAACAATATACATGCTTCTATGTTTTAGTCAACTATTAAGTAGAATAAAAATTATTTTTCTGGATGTGTTTATATCATACTGAATCTAACATATCCACTACATCCAAAATGGGTTGTAAAGCTAAAGAATTAGCACTACAACAGAAACAGCAAACATTTTACTTATCCTACCTTTATTTACAAAATATTGATGCTGATTAATATAAAGTAGTCACTACCTTCAGAGCATACAGACTTTAAAATGTAAGTAACTAAACAGAAATAAACAAAAATGTGAAACACTGGTTTTCTCTGTTAACATTTTTATAGCTAACTTAATTCTCTACACTCATCCATAGTTCCATAAATTTTTCACAAATACTCAATACTGTTAAAATTTTTAACATGATTTTTAAAATGCATGCACAAAGAATTAACAATAAGAGTCCAACACTTATGAAAAGTCAAAGAACACAATGATATTAATTAAAATAGTAACAGATAAAAGTCAACTGCTCTCTGGATGTTTAATTTAGTTATTAAAAGTATTTCCTTTAGGGAGTTCCCTGGTGGTGTAGGGGCTAGGTTTCTGCGCTCTCACACTGCAGTCTGGGTTCAATTCCCAGCCAGGGAACTATCATTCCTGCCCCCCCCCCCCAAAAAAAAGTATTTCGTTTAGTTTTTCTATATAATTTTTAAAGAGTTTTAATGAATATTCATTGTTTGCAATTAGCTTAAGAAACTAAAACCAATGTATTACAGTAACAGCTATTTATAGCAATCTAAATCTCCTTGTGAGAAATTATTTACCTTTCAAAATTCAGTGCAAATAATATGAAAACAATATTTAAATATGTTACAGCTAACTTTCAGTAAGTGCTGACTGATGTCCTAGGCAATGTTTTAAGTGACTAACATTCACTAACTCATGTAAACCTCACAACAACCTTATGAAGATAGCTGTCAGGTCTGGGATTTTACACAGCTAACAAGTTAGTCTGTTACTGTTTCATAGATGCTGGCAGAAGACAGGAGACTCCTAGATCAAAGGCAAAGGACTTTATTACTCACTGCACATCAATTTCCCTTTGGCCCCCAAGTCTCATAGCAGAAACACCATGAGCTCAAATAAATGCTTATACTCACAGTGAATTGCATTACAAGGAAGGAACACAGAGCATGGAGAACCTACTGCTTTTATAATAAGCATTAAACAAGCCTGCTCTTTGTCCCAGAGGAAGACACTGCGCTGCATTCTTCAAGGCTGCTCTCTGCAAGCACCATCCTGAGAAATGTCCAGATAAGGACCAGTCATAGCCTTCCATTCTTGGCATATTCAACAAAATGTGTAGGGTGGGAGAGACTCCTCTATAAGTCTCAAGAGGAGTCTATCCCAACAGTAGCTACTATTATTATCTCCATTTTATCGATAAGAAAGAAAATAAATGGTTAAAGAACTTTGTTCAAGAACACAATTAGAAGAAACTGGCTCCAGAGCCTAAACTAACCACTATTTAGGGGAAGAGTATAAAGAGTGTGAGTCAAAGTCAACAAATGAAAGAAAACAAAATAATAACAGAACTAAAAACAAGAGGAACTGCATGAAGCAACAACAATTCTGAAAATGATGTTGGTACATGGAGGATGGACTAGAGAAAACACAGAATCTTAAACACTTGAAGTGATATAAGAAAATGAGTCAAGGAAGTTATCAACAAATACACATAATTATTACATTACTATTTGACAAATAAAATAGACTAAATGGGAAAATAGTCAAAGGTTCTATGGAAGAAAACATTCTTGAAGCAAAGGAAAGATCAAATCTGTGGATCAAAGCAGTTCAACCAAAGCAGCAGAAAAAATAATTGGGCTACCTTAGCCCTTATCCTAGTCTTTAACAGAAGAAGCAGATAAACCAAGGCTGTCTAACCTGCTGCCTATGGGCCGCATGCGACCCTGGACAGCTTTGAATGCAGCCCAACACAAATTTGTAAACTTTCTTAAGACATTAAAAACTATGCACGGACTGTTTTTTAACTCATCAGCTATTATGAGTGAATTTTATATGTGGCCCAAGACAATTCTTCTTCCACTCTGGCCCAGAGAAGCCAAAATGTTGGACACCCCTGACAATGGTAAAGAACCAATGGAGGCGCTCTGCGACATAATCTATAAGCATGACCTATATTGTGAACAACACAGTTGCCTCCTTAGTATCCATTCTATGCTTGTGCCATTAAAGCCCCTCCTGCTATTTCTATCCCTGTCTCCAGAATTGAGCTCTGACTACTGTACAGGGTTTCCACACATTGTTTTACTTTTTAAACAGACTGGGGTCAGAGATAGAAATGTGATCTAACCTGGGCCTAGAACTGTTTAACTGATACAGAGACTTGCTCCCTCTGCTTGAATATGGACAAGAAATAATGTGGCACCCAAGACGGAAAACAACCATCTTCCATCAAGGGGAGCCAGCTTCAGAGTGAAGCTGACTCCAAAAAAAAAAAAAAAAAAAAAAAAAAGGTCAGGGGGCAGAGGGAGATGCAAAGAACCAGGCACACTTTGTGACAACAGTGAGTCTGAATTAAGCCAACTCTAACTCATCGATCTGACCTCTGAACATGATAGTATATGACCCACCTATTTCCTTCTTTCTTGGAATCAGTTAGTTTACTTTTAAACAATACTCTAGCATACTGAATCTAAAATCAATATCAAGTTTTGTACACTATCCAAGGGGATATACATTCTATTCAAGTGCCCAGAAAACATTTACATAAATTAACCACATTTGTATTAAGATACAAAGAAAACTCCAGAAAATGTCTACTTCCAGTAATAGCAGTATAGGTAATTTGGAACAGCCCTCCCTTTGAAGTCAAATGAGAAAGCTGAGTGAAATATTTTTTAAAGTAAATAAGTCTTAAAAGCACCAGAAAACTAACAAGGTAGTAAGGAATTACCATGTGAAGCTCCTGGAGATCAGCAAGAAAGGTAGGTGAGCCTGGAATTTAAGACTGCATATCGCATGGGGGTGTCAGCTGCTTAGGAAGAGACAACAAGATTCATGGATAGTCCTAGAAGTCTATAGCCATGGAGGGGTCCAGGGATGACAGGAACTCCAAACGGCTGGACATTACAAGTAAAAGTGCACCAGAAATAAACCAGTCCATATAAGAGTTGCTGTACAGCTTTGAGTCACATGCTTAGAACAGAAAATATAATCGTTGACACTGAACTGAATTGCTCTTAGATAACTAGTGCCCCTAGGTACCTGCAAAACAAACAAACAAACAAACGAACAAAACAAAGAAAACTAGCTTTGGAGGGAGAAAAATGATCAACACATTTCTACAAATAAACTATAAAATACATTGTTTGGCACACAAGTACAAATAATCAGTTATAAGGAAACAAGAAACAAGAATGGGCAGAAACAACTGAAACAAAGGACTCTGGATGCTGGAACAGTCAAACAAAAACTTTAAATCAACAGTTAAAGGTAATAAAACCCAAGCATTAAAATTTTCAGGAGGGAACTAGAAACTATAAAAGGTTATGATACAAATTTAAAAAAGAATAAAGACTTTTTCTTTTAATGGGCTCAAGTGATATATTTAACAGCAGACAAAGCTAAATGGGTATAAGTAGCTGGGATGTCTACCTAGATCTGCCTAGAACAAAATACAGAGAAACAAAAGAATAAAAAATACAAAAGAGAAGATAAATGGCAACACAGTGATACAGTCTAGTAAGCATTTAGAACAGGAGTATCCAACCTTTTGGCTTCCCTGGGTCACACTGGAGGAAGAACTGTTTGGGCTACACATAAAATACACTAACACTAATGATAGCTGATGAGCTAAAAAAGGTCCATGCATAATTTTCGTAGTGTTTTAAATAAGTTTATGTATTTGTGTTGAGCCATGTTCAAAGCCCTCCTGGGCCTCGTGCGGACCATGGGCTGCATGTTGGACAAGCTTGATTGAGAGAGAGGGAAGCATGACAAAAGCGGTATCTGAATATATAATAGCTGAGAATTTTCCAAAACCAACAGAGACTTCAAGAAACCTCAAATTGTAAAATATAAAATGTGTACAAAACCAACATAATTAGAAGTTAGTAACAAAAAGAGAAAATCCATACAAACAGTGAAAAAATTTTAAAACAATCAATACCTCACAACTCAAAGGGGAGATCAAAACTATAATTAAAAAACACTTAGAAAATAAGAATAATAAAAATAGTTAATATCCAAACCTAGGGAAAACACTAGAAAACAACATTAAGAGACAAGACACACCAGCCTTAAACATTTTATTTTTTGGTTTAATAATTAATGAAAATTAATGACTTAAACATTTACTCCATAAGTTGGAAAGGGCACCACAAAAATTTCTACAGCTCACATGATACAAATGGTGAGTTTAGCAAGAGTGCAGAGTGCAAATATATAAATGATATTTTTATATATTAGTAATGTGTAATTAGAAACCAGTTTTTGAAAATGGGTCATTTTATATCAGCTCCCCAAGAAATAAAATAATTAGTATTACTCTGAAAAACATGAACAAGTATCTATATAATGAAAATTACAAAACACCAATGAAGATATCAAAGCAGCCCCAAATGGGAAAACATGCCAGATTCATGAAATGGAAGGCTCAACATAGTAAATATGTCAATTCTTCCCCAATTGCTGTACAGGTTTAACACAATTTCAATTAAAACCTCAGCAGGATTATTTGTTAAAAAAAAAAAGCTGATTCTCAAATGCATATGAAAAAGTAAAGGAAAAAGTGTTTGGCTAAAACACTTTTGAAAAAGAAGAATAAAGTTCGTAGACTCATATAAAAACTTGTTTCTACATAAAAACCTAAACATGAATGCTCACAGATTTTTTTGGACAGCCAAAAACTGTAAACCACCAACATGTCTTCCAACAAGTAAATGGTTAAACAACCTGTGGTACATCTACCTATACGAAGTAATACCACTTGGCAGTAAAAAGGAGCAATCCATACTGGTACATATAACAATCAGGATGAATCTCATAAGATTAAGCTGAATGAAAGAAGCCAGTCTCAAAAAGTTGCATATTTTATTTTATTAATTTGGACTTCTCAGAGACAAAATTATAATGAGGGAGAACAAATCAGTGGTTGCCAAGGGTTAGGGAGAAGAAAGATGTGATTTTAAAGGGCTGTCACAAAAAGTATTGGGGCTGATTTAAAAAAAAAAAAAAAAAGGCAAAACAAGGCCAAACAAACAAAAACTTCTTAGTCTGAAGGTATCTGTTAATGCTGTGTCAAGTAAAACATGGAAGTGAGGTGTCCAATAAACACTTGACAACTCTTTAGATTGTTGAGAATGGAAATGATTGATGTACCAGGGATAATTTGGGAAAATTTCCCTGCAGGTGGGACTTTCAAAAGTCTGTTGCCTTGGAGAAACTAACAAATCAAGTCAAAGTTCTATTAAAAAATGTAAAGTTGTGCAGAGAGTACAGCAGTAGTTACCATGGCCTAAGGAGCTGGGGTAATGAGGAAATGTTGGCCAAAGTGTACAGAGTTGCAGTTATATAGGATGGATAAGTCTACAGATGTAATGTACCAACATGATGATTATTGTTATTATTAATATTGTATTGAATACTGGAAATATGCTAAGAGAGTAGATTTCAGAATAAAAGAAAGCAGGAGAAGCTATATTAATTTCAGACAGCAGACTTTATAGCAAGTAAAGTTATTACAGAGAAAGGGGGATTACATAATGATAAAGGAGTTAAATCTCCCAAAACACCTAACATCCTTAACACCGATGTATCTAACAACTGTGTCAAAATACATGAGGCAAAAACCAATAGAACAACTGGATAGATTTATAAGTCTACTATTATATATAGGGACATTTATACCCATCTGTCAGAAATAGATCCAGCAGGCAGAAAATCAGTTCGGACATAGTTGAAATCAACACTTCCATCAATCAACTGGATATAATAAACTATTATCAACTACTTCATCTAGCAACAGCACAATACACATTCTTCTCCAGAACACTTGGAATATTCACCAAAAGATCACCTCTTGGGTCATAAAACAAATGTGAAATAATAGAAATAATACAATGTCTGTTCTTAGACCACAATAGAATTAAACTAGAAGTCAGAAACAGAAAGATAACTAAAAAATCCCCAAATATTTGGAGGTTAAACAACACACTTCTAAATAACACATGGATAAAATAAGAAATTTCATGAGAAATTTTTAAATATTTTGAACTAAATAATAATGAAAATACAACTTATCAAAATTTGTGGGATATGGCAAAAGCTTAGCTTTAAGAGAAACTTATAACATTGAATATATATATTAGAAAAGAAAAAAATACCTAAAATTCATCAGCTAACCTTCTACCCTAGGAATTCAGAAAAAGAGCAAATTAAATCCATTGTAAGCAGACAAAAAGAAATAATAAAAATTAGAGATGAAATCATTGGAAAACTAGAAACCAACAGAGAAAAACCAATGAGACCAAAAGCTGATTCTCGGGGGGTGGGGGAGGATCAATAAAACTAATAAGCCTCTAACCAGGTTAACACACACACACACACACACACACACACACACACACGGGGAGGGGGGGAGCACACGAGCGCACAAATTACTAGTATCAGAAATTAAGATCAAATAGACATTAACTTAGATGAAATGGACCAATTCCTTGAAGGACACAACTTACTAACACTCACCACAAGAAAAAGAGACAATCTGAATAGGATTATATCTATTAAATA